>JBAMHW010000020.1:2826278-2841487 GCA_037177495.1 Rhadinocentrus ornatus | reverse complement strand
GTGAATGTGACAAGTAGTGTAAAGCGCTTTGAGCGGTCAAGCTGACTGGAAAAGCGCTATATAAGTACAAGTCCATTCCAAGTCCATTTCCATGTGAGCCACTGTGTGGGAGGGCCTACAACCAGCTCAGAGAATCTGATTCATGCTCAGTGGAGTTAACAATCTTGTACTGTGGTTGTTACAGAACTGTATGTGTTTGCACTTCGTGGTGTTACACTGGATTAATTTCATGAGCACGCCTACTAACTAAACCATCGTTGAGATGTTGTTACAGATCAGCAGATGCTTGGGTTAATTATGCTCAGAGCCACAGAGTTGGAAAGTTGAGTTTAACCACAAAGCTGCTTGGCAGATTATAACTCATTTTAAACCTTGCAACAATAACAAAAACAAAATAATTAGCATAAAACGATTATACTTCCACTGTAGCCCAAAACTCACACTCAAAACTCAGTTGACTGTGTGGATGTTTAGCTCAGCTGGAGTCAACATGAATGTTGAAGGGTTATTCCCTGTAGTTTTACTGCAGGCTGTAAGTTTATTATATTAAAATTTGGCAAGTCAAACCTTACATGTGAAACTGCAATATTTAAAAATGTTGATTAAACAGCCTGCAGCAGAGAAGTGGCTGAAATGTTTCATACCTGTAGTGTGCATTGGTGATCTGGGTTACTTTCAACCACAAGGTTAAGATCTTATAATATAAAGAGAAGAACCAGCAATTCTTCTTTTACCAAAACGCTTTGCAACATTTGTGGAAAAAGAAACTCAGCTGCTGAATAAAAGACAAATATACAAACACAGAAACCCAAATTCAGTTCAGTTTATTCAATACTTTATTTTAGACAATATACGGTCCATATTTACAACCCACACGCACACAAAAAAATTAAAATGCTTTTCTACATAGACTTAAACCCCAATGTGTCCATAGAATCGAAAATGAACACACTGAGCACAGTCAGGGATTGGTCAATGTAGAGATAGCACTGTTTACAGCCTGCACACATGACGTTGTGCAGCACCGCAGTGCAAGTCAGCACACCTGCATTTACTAACATTTGGCTTGCACTGTTCCATCGTGGGACCCTAAGCAGCTTTTGCATACCATCAATATATGCCACAATGAGCCTTTGCATGTTTTTTTTCTGTAGTTCCTCCACTGGTGGGTCGTATACATGGGAGCACAATAGGCCTTAAAGAGTCTAATGTTTACAGTGTGTGAACACTTTCCAAACATGTTGATTAGCATGTTGGCCTGTCCACAAAGCATTCTGCACTGTCTGTAAATGTCTGCAGTCACATAGTGCCCCAAATATTTACACTCATCACTGACATTCAAATCATTATCAGACAAAACTAAGTCAGGAAACGTCTGCTTTAAATCTTCTCTGCTCTTTTTTCTTTGAATGATATTTTATATCAAAGTCTGTTCCATACTAAGAGCACACCTTCAACAGCTTTTGTAGACCAGCACTATAAGAACAAAAAATTCCCAAGATCATCAGCGTACATTAAGTGGTTGATGGTACAGTTGCCAACCCTACGCCTGTTCTACAGTCATTTAAAAGTCTTGATGAATCGTCTCTGTAGACAATAAACAAAAAGGAAGACAAAATACTGCCCTGTCTCACTCCATTTAATAGACATAAAGGTGCAAATAAACAATTTCCCCGTTTTACAAACATAGAAGGATAGACATAAGAAAAAAATAAAAAAACAAATTAATGTAGTTTCCTAGAAAATTTGAGGAATTTGGCTTTTGTGGTTTTGGAAAGTTCCCAAATGTGGTTGTTTCTTGTTCCAAGCTGACTTTTTCTAAAATAAAAACATTCAAGGAATATTTTCCAATTGCTGTGTTTAAGTCAATGTCAAAACAACGGTGATGGAGTTTTTAGTTCTAAAACTAGCAGAAATGTTTTTGCCACTGCATTATGTGGCTGGTTGTTCCTGATGTGCTTGATTAGACTGAGCAGATTGGTTGGGCCAGAAATCACACAGCAGAAACACGAACAGTCAAAGGAGAAGAAAAGCAGTCAACAGTTTGCATACAAGCTAATAATATAATGTGAAATGCATCTTTTTCATACTTGTCCACACAGTCTATCATTTTCCAAATGGCCCCCGATCCTGGTGCTCTTCAGCTTCTCTGCCAGCTGTTTCAGTTTCTTTAATAAGGATAGATTTTAAGGATGTGCTGTAGATCAAACTACTTTATAATGCATGTGATGTAATGGAGTGCAGCCAGCCTCTTTCAATAATTAATCACTCTCTTTGTCTGAGTACTTCCACCTTTCACTGGACAGTCGATGGCAGCAACTTTTGACATAGTGCTTGTTTGTCTCTGTGACATGCTCTATGTGCAGGCGTGTGTGTGTATAACAACTACAAAGAATGAAAGGAGTTGTAAATTATATAGATTATTGCTGGGTTTGCAAATAATGATCTGTTTGTGCCACCAGCACAGATGTATGTCTGGACTTTGCTTGCTTGCAGCTGAATAATGAAAGCTGTCATAGCAAGTTACAAGAAGCCTTCTGTCTTGCATGACAGCTTTATTATGTAGAAGCACTTATTAATATTGCACCTTCTTGATAATCAATAGTAGTATACATGGAGGTGCGCTGTGCAAGAGCAGTGGTGAATTTAAATACTTTGAAGTACACTTTACCTGAGTTTTTATTGTTTGTGTACAAACAGAAATTATAGCAAGCAATTGTCATATCTATAAAGCTTCCTGGTCTATGTTATTTTGTTGTCATTTTGTTGTTATTTATCTGTAAAACAAAGAAACTTTAACACAGTACAACCATGTCAAACAAAAGACATGAAAAATACTAAATGAAAAAAATTATATGGTAAATTAATAAAAATAAAAACACATGCATAACTCAGCACACAAACCTAATACATACTGTCTGTCTTTCTCCCCTCATATGTTATAGGCGCCTGTTCCCCTCTTATGTAACTCATAAAATTACCCCAGACCCAGTCAAACTCACCCTTCTTATCATTCAGCTTTGCTATCTTTACTTCATAAGAGGCTTTATCTGTCATCAACACTGGTCCCGTCTGACTCTTCCAGTGACAAAAAATAATTCTACCTGCCGTCAAGGCCAGGCCAAATTCTGCTTTCGATACTCCATGTGGTGATTGTGGTCTGTCTCCATAGGCAGAGTTGAGGGGATTCCAGTAGAGGTTTTCCAAGCCATTCCCCCAGTGTATCAACAACCTCTTTCCAGAAAGGAAAAACAACAGAGCAAGAAGGTCCCTTCCAGTGTATTATACTTTTAGCACAAGTTGTTCTGTAAACCAGCCTCCCTGGTGTAAAATAGTACCCGTGAATAAGGCTGTGTGAGCAGGTCTAGGCAACTCAAAAAAAACTCAAAAGAGTTTTATCATATTTTCTCCCGCTCCTGGTTTGGTGCCTGTTGCTGCCATACAACTAACTGAATGTAACAGCAAAAATCCCCTCTCTCTTTCTGGCCTAGACGCTCACTAATTTCTTGAAAGGACAGAAAGGACCCATCCTTATACAGCTCTCCAATCTTATTCAGGTATCCCTGCAACCACGTTTTCAAAAGAAAAGGTTTTCTATCTTTAGAGATGGATTTTGTTTGCCCATATTACTCTGGAGTGTTGCAAGATTAGATTATTGTCTCATACAGTCAGCTTAGCTGCAGCATTTTGTGACAAGGTTTGAATGGGGCAGTGATTTCCTTTTCTGTTTCCGTCCATCCAGTGACTGGCTAAATTAGCCATTTTGAATGCTACATTATGAAGTTCCAGATTGGAAGTCCCTCTGACTTGTGCCAATTTATTTTAGATCTGGAAATTTGAGAAAACTTTCAACAGTGTCTAACAGAATAGGGGCTGATAAAGGTATGTAGAAAGCCAAAGGATGTCATCGGCATACAGGAACAATTTATGTTCTCTGCCTCTTGCCTTCGCTCTTCTAATTCCTTCCTCTGCTTTTATTGCGATTGCAAGAGGTTCTAGGACTAAAACAGTAAGGGTGAAAGCAGGTCTCCCAGTTTTGTTCACTGCGAAAGCTGGAAAAAGGGGGACATTATGTTGGTTAGGACTGCTGCTCTTGGATCTGCATAGATCAGTTTAACAAATTTCTAACATTTTTCCAAGAATTTTTAAGAAAATTCTCCGGCCTCGTTGCCAGGACTTGAGCAAGCACTTTACAATTCACATCGACTAAATTCACAGGTCAGAAACTACCTGGAACTAATGAATCCTTACCATTTTTGAGAATCAATGTTATAATTGTCTCATTGAACGTATTTGGGAGCTGTCCCTGTGACTCTGAATATACTTCAGCTAAAATAGGTGCAAGCAAATCTGTGTTTTACATAATTCTCCACTGGAAAGCTGACATGACCAGGTTATTCAGAGAGGGGTGGCATGTGTTTATAGCTATGAAAAACATGACTGCGGTGTTTGCAAATTGGATTTTACTGCTTGTACAGGTTTTTTCTCTTTATGTGCAACATATTGTTGCTTTACAGGCCTTTTTGTGACCATTTTATTTTGGAGTATTTTGCTTCCATCACACATCCATTGTCATTCATTTTCACGTAAGAAGTCGTTAAAGCGCAACAGCTCCTGCAGCTGATTTCAATTAAATGGCTGGCTTCCTGACCTTCCCACATGTCCTGCTTTACAAGCTGCTGTTTGACCAGCCTTGCGTGCATAAGAGTCCAAACTCAGATGGAGGCAGATGCCGTAGATGGCGATCCACAAGGCTAGAGGCAAAACAACATGAAGCTGAGACCAGTGACAAGAAAAAATCTGTGTCAGGGCAGGCAGACAGATATTTTCTCAAAAGTAATTCCACAAAATATCATTATTTCATAATACTTAATGGATTTTATTGTAAAGCACTTTTCACAAATAAAATTACAAAATACTTAACAATAAAGTAAATGTGATTTACTTACAAGAAAAAAGCATAAAAATGTTACCTTTTTGTTTTTCCTTTGGACAATAAGAAGAACCATTGTATCAATTTAACCAGAATAGAAATAATAAACTATTTAAGCATCACATACCCAAAGCAAGTGGTAGAGAATGGCTTAGGTAGGTTAATTTCCACAAATGTCTAATACAATTCATAACATTTACTGAAGAATTTGCTCTACCCAAGGCTAAAACAGGCCACTTAAATGGTTAAAGATATATTGACAGGCTTTAGTCTTTTGTGCCATTTATAAACTGAACACAGCTAAATATAAACACATTTGCTGCCACTGTTGTAAGATTGGTACTCTTATTAAAGTCAGATAAGTTGACACCTAACTGTAGTTATGTCTTGTTTTAAAAGGTTTTGAACTGGGAACATACTTAATATTAATAATCTCTGGTCAGACACTTCATATATTTTCAAAATGTTTAAAATTTAAAAGGATAAAAACTGACTTGAAAATGTCCTTCAGTGTTGTAAATATTGTTGCAAATCTGTTACTTTTTGCAACCAGAGCCTGCATTTCAAGATGTTGGGGTTAAAAACTATATATAGCAGTCAATTTTATTATACAGTACACTTTTACTGCAGACCAGGTCACTGCACTCATTCAGCCAAAAGCAAACACTGCAGTTCCCTTGATTAGGTCCGTGGGTCTGACGTATACACTCTGCAGTGAAACTATGTGAATCAAAGCACGGAAAAAATCAGCAGGAAGATGATCATCTGTGATGTCAACTTCATTTCCTGTTCCAGTTATACACCTACTGTAGAAGGTGAATGTTTCTTCATATCTCTCACTAACTGCACTTCCATTTGTGCATTTAGTTGTACTTGAGGACTTTGTCACCCTGGGGCTCCTCTTATACCAGAATGTGGCTGTGGATGATGATGAATGTTGCGGTCAATTAGCTTATTGCTCAGAACAAGTGGCGGGGCTCTGGGGAACCGCAGCCATTGGAAGGCAGTGCCACATAACCTGAATGATTACTCAAACCAGCACAAGATCTATGTGAAAGTAGTGAAACAGTAAATCATCCAAACATAAACAGCATCCGGCAAAAGGTTAGACATGACTTATTTCAGAGTGATTCATGGGTGTATCTAAACTTTTGACAGCTACTTTATTTACCACAACAGGCTGATGAGTTTGTTTACAGGTGTGTGTTTTTTTTTTCATTTTGTTGAAGAGCCAAATTGGAAATTTAGGCTTTTTTTGTTGAATCACTGTTAAATCTTGACCTCAGTTGACAGAGTTACTCTGGCTCAGCCTGCTATTATCTCTAACCCATGCTGATTTCTTTGCAACACACCCTGTGCTACTAAATTAATGATGGCATCAATGTTGAACAACTGCTGCTGCCCTCCTGCGCTTTATACACCTAACTGGCTTTCTTTTTACCCTACTTATACATCAATTCCCCGGTCACTCAATCTAGTCCAGTATTTAACACAACGAATTTTAAGCAATCACCAACAAGTTAGAGGAGTAAGAAGAGACCAGATTAGAGTGTTTTTGTTTCAATGACATAATCATTTTAATTTAAAAATTAACCCTATACTTCATACTCAGACTCTAAAACTCTGATCCATCATTAATGTTTTTTAAATAGGTCCAATTTTCAGCATGTTGTAGTTACCATGGACAGATCTGCTGAAATATGACAAGGTAAGTGTCGTGTAATTTTTACATGAGCAAACATTTGAACTTAGACTATATGTAATTTTTCTTTTACACAAGCCAAGGCTAGTTTTTTCTGTATTGCACATTTCATGTACAAAACACTTCAAAGACTGCGATGGACTGGCGACCTGTCCAGGGTGTACCCTGCCTCTCGCCTGTAAATTGTTGGGATAGACTCCAGCTTCCTCCGTGACCCTTAATTGGACAAAGCGATATGGAAAATGAAGGAGTGAATGGATGAACAATTCAAAGTGCTTTACATAACACATTAAAAGCATTACAGATGGTGCAAAGAAAGCATTAAACATTTTGGTGGCCTTCCTCCTTCACTGCTGGGTGTAAAGGTCCTCCATGGATGGCTGGTGATGTGCTGAGCAGTTTTCACCACCCTCTGTAGAGCCTTGCAGTGGAGGGCGGTGCAGCTGCTTTACCAGGCAGTTACGCAGCCAGTCAGGATACTCTCAAGGGTGCACCTATAAAAGTTGCAAAGTATCCTTGAGTCCATGTTGAGCCTCTGTAGCCTGCAGAGGAAGAAGAGCCTCTGTCTGGCTGACTTTGTAATAAAATCAGTGTTCCTCCCTCTGCCTCCTCCTGAAGTCCTTAGTTTTGTTGATGTTTAAATGGAGATTGTTGTCCTGGCACCAAGATGTCAGGCCTCTGACCTCTCTGTAGGCTGTATTGTCATTGCCGGTGATTAGGCCAATGACGGTCGTATCATCAGCCAATTTGTATAAGTTCATGAGCCAGTCATAGAGGGCGCTTTTGAGCCCAAGGTCTCTGAGCTTGGTGATGAGTTTGGAGGGCACAATGGTGTTCAACGCTGAGCTGTCGTCAATAAACAGCTTTCTCACATATGTGTCCCTCTGGTCCAGATGGAAAAGGGCAGTGTGGAGGGTGAAGGCAATGGCATCTTCAGTTGACCTTTTGGACCCGTAGACAAACTGAAGTGGGTCCAATGAGTCCGGAATGGAGGAAGTGATGAATGATTTGACTAACCGCTCAAAGCACTTCATGATGGTGGAAGTGAGTACTACTGGGCGGTAGTCATTCAGGCAAAGGATTTTGGTTCTATTGGCAACAGGGACAATGATGGTCTTCTTGAAGTATGTGGGGGCAATAGACTGGAGCATTGACATATTGAAAATGTCTGAAAAGACATCTGCCAGCTGGTCTGCACACACATTGAGAGCTCTGCCGGGGATGCCGTCAGGTCCAGTAGCCTTATGTGTGTTTATCCTTTTTAAAGTTCTACACACGTCTGCCCTGGATATCACAGGTGGGTAGTGGTTCTCCTGAGCCTTTTGTACCTCTGCATCTGTAGAGGAGCTCTCAAAGCGGGCATAAAAGATGTTCATATCTTCAGGCAGAAATGCAGACATCATCTCAGTACTGCTGGTCTTCTTTTTGTAGTCACTAAGAGTTTTTAATCCGGCCCACATGCTCCTGGTTTTGGAGCCCCTGTAATATAACTCTACTTTGTCCCTGTACTGTCTCTTTGCACTACAGATAGCTCTCCGGAGCACGTACCTGGACCTGAGTTATAGACCTCTGTCCGTGCTTTAAGTTTAGCACAAAGTTCACCGTTAACCCAGGGCTTCTGATTTGGAAATGTCCGCACAGTATTCTTCGGTATGACGTCATTGATGCATATCCCGATGTAACCAATGACCGCGTCCGTGTATGTGTTTGTGTCAGTATCCTTAAACACACCCCACTCCATTGTGCTGAAGTAGTCGCGCAGAGCTGTCTTGACAATTGACGTGAACTCACACGTAAGATAATAAGGCCGGCGTCTGATCATGAGGTGCTCCAGGTCTGGCCTGTAGAAATAATTCCCACATCTGAGCTCCACTTGTTGTTCACCATGAAACAGACACCACCTCCCTTGCTCTTTCCTGAATGTATAGTGTGGTCCAGCCGATAAACGGAGAGTCCCTCAGGAACAATAGCGTAGTCCGGGATCGAGGGGTCGAGCTAAGTTTCCGTTAAAGGAAAAACGTTACAGAAGTTAATCTCCCGTTGAAACACCATCTTGCTCCGAAGTTCATCCAGCTTGTTGTCCAATGACTGAACATTTGCCAGAAGAATACTTGGTAGAGGAGGCCGATTACACCGTTTCCTCAGCTGGACCAGGACTTCAGCTCGTGACCCTTTATTCCTCCGCCACCTGTGCCGCTCAGGTACAACAACAGGTATGAGCCGCTATGGAGATTACCCGTTGTAAACTGGTGGCAGTGGTGGTGGCGATAAAAAAGTTTTTACCATCACCGATCTGATGCATAGTAATTTATCTCTATCATACTGTATGATAGGACTCACTTTAACAGGTTGCATAACTAAGAAAAGAAAAAAATAACAAGAAGAATAAATAAGGAATAAAAAACGTTAGGGGAGAGAACTTGAGACGTAGCAGCCATCCTCGGCGCCATCTTCAATGGAAACCTTGAAGGTTACCGTATTAACCGGTAACGGTAAATAGTAAAAGGCAGCAGCAAATATAACAAAATCACAATAAAATCGTGAATTAAAATAAAATGATTAGAAGCAAAGTAAGTTAAAAGTTACTGTGCAGATTTCATGCAAAGAAGCATTAGAAAAGAAATGTTTTTACCTGGATTTAAAAATGTCTACATTTGGTGAAAGTTTATTCTCCACTGGCAGTTTGTTCCACTTGTTTGCAGCATAACAGCTAAATGCTGCTGCTCCATGTTTAGTCTGGACTAGTTGACCTGAGTCTTTGGATCTAAGAGCTTTGCTAGGTTTATATTCTCTGAACATATCACAGATGTATTCTGGGCCTAAACCGTTCAGGGATTTGTAAACAATCAGAAGGGTTTTAAAATCTATTCTGTGACTGGAAGCCAATGTAAAAACTTTAAAACTGGTGGGATGTGTTCAGAATCTCAAGATCTCTTAGTCCTGGTTAAAACTTTATCAGCAGCATCTGGATGAGCTGCAGACGTTTAATGCACTTTTTTAGGAAGTCCTGTTAAGAGTCCATCACAGTAATCAAGTCTACTGGAGATGAAGGCATGGATGAATTTCTCCTGGTCTTTCTGGGAGACTAACCTTTTAATTCTGTTGATGTTCCTGAGTTGGTTAAAAGCTGTCTTAGTCCTGGGATATACTTGTTGTGAACACAAGCGTACGTGTCAATGTTCTGCTACGACAAAGCACAGTGCGGCCACAAAGCTCAAAACTGGAGGTCATCACTAAGAGGAGTACACAGCACCTGAACTCTGAAAAAGGTCAATCTACTGATCACACTGTATTAATGGGGCATCAACCACCAAACACTTTCAATTTCTTGCCAACTGTTAAGTCACGAGTGTTTATCAGTGGCTTGTTAGCTCAGTTGGTAGAGCTTCTGCCTCCTATGTGGGAGACAAGGGTTTGAATCCCCCACGGGATATTAACACCTTCCAGGTGGGTCCTAAGGCAAGACCCTTAATGCTACTGCCTAACCATTGTATGTTGCTTTAGATAAAAGCGTCTGCTAAATGACTGTAATGAAATGTCACTGTGCAACAGAGAGAAATAACCACCTAGATCCAGGAATTCTTTACTGTGACGAGATGGGGATAGTTTTGCCATTAGAGCTTTGAACTAAAACAATGCCCACAATCATTAGCATAATAATAATAATAATAATAATAATAATAATTGCAATGGTTTGGCAAATGTCTACACTCTCTGAGTGCTTTTAGTTTACAAAGTTGTGCTGGTCCAAAGAACAGTTTGCAGAGTCTGTCAAAAAGTCTGCCTAAAACTGTAGCCAGCAGCAAACTTAAATTTATTATCTTTGAAGTTTTACCGGTTTGGTTGTATTTGGTCAACTGAACCACCTTTTTACAGTTTAATGCATTAGAATATACTTTACACTTTACGTTTATTAATATTCTAATATAAAATATTATTTTGGCTGTTATTGAATGAATGAACTGTTATTTATTTCCTGCCTATCTTACAATTAATTACAATTAACCATAAGATTAAAAAAGACAGAGGATACATTTGAGTTTTGCTAACTTGAGTGGTGACCAACAACACAAACCATTCATGTCTCACACACTCTTTTTGTTATTCTCCTTTCAATGCCTCTTGGCCAACGATCTTCACTTGCAGCCTGCCTATAACTACAATGTCGGTGAGCTGTATGGGCTGCTCTGATAACAAACCTTTTGTCTGCACAGCCCCAGCTCCAGAAGGACATGGACAATCCTTGTACAAGAGTGATTTATGTTTTACATCAG
This sequence comes from Rhadinocentrus ornatus, assembly GCA_037177495.1. Taxonomy (NCBI): domain Eukaryota; kingdom Metazoa; phylum Chordata; class Actinopteri; order Atheriniformes; family Melanotaeniidae; genus Rhadinocentrus; species Rhadinocentrus ornatus. The sequence goes on along the minus strand of JBAMHW010000020.1, from coordinate 2,830,578 downwards.
ATTACCTGTCACTTAAGAGACGACATAATTATATCAATTTAACTTTGTTATTTAAAATTCAAGAATAAACCATTAAAGATTGAACCGATGGGATTTATTTTGAAAAACTGTCATTCAGTCTAAGATTGGTTTGAACTCTTGCCCTATAGCAGTTTTACACCTCATTCTGCCCTATAATGAGATTTATTTTATGCTGCATGTAGCAGTCATTAAACAGCTTTGTTCATACAGCTGATACGCTAATTGAAAGTCTGGGTTTGCATTTCGAATCCCCTGCAAAAATGCTACCTAAACACAAAACTGAAAGCAATTAAACACACAATTAAATATTACTTCATATTTAATTTCTGTAATTTAATAGTTATGTATGCTGGTTACTCATTTATGGATATTAAGGTACTCTGTAGCAGTGGAATATCACAGTATTTGTCAAGGTTTTTATTTCGTTCCCCAATTAAAAAACAATTTATTCTACCAAAAATTGCTAATAAACTAACTACATAATGATTTTCTAGAAAACAATTTTTGTTTTTAAATCTTAAAGAAATGTATGTTTGAGTTTTCTTACAGTCAGCACAGCAGCTTTACAACACCCCTGTACATCCCTTCCAGATGTGTCAGTCTTCACTGGATCTTCATTTTTCACTCGACATGCTGTACACTCAGAAAACTCCCCAAGCCCCTCTGTGAATGTGATACACATTAGTTGTGCACGGTCGGGTAACGTTTTCCTACTTGTTTTTTTCTGACAGCTGTACTGTTCTAAACGTTCCCTCAGCACTCATTTAGCAAAAAATGCTTACGGCTCTCCTGCAAACCGGGTTGCGCTCTGTAAGATCAAAATAACAGTTGTTTCAGCATCTTGGGAATTCCCTTTTCCAATGGAAACACAGCCTGGAGGCGGGGCAGGGATCCCCTCAAAGGAATCTGGTGAAGATTGGTGTCACAATGGACCATGGCCCTTTCAACCCGCTGCTCTCTTTTCGGCACTCTGAGGAGAAGAACAATGACTTGAAGCATCCCATTTTTTTTACTATGTTGCCTGCTAGCAGTATGTTCAGAAGCCTATAAACAGGCTAATTACTAATTATCTCCAGTGATCTCACAAGACCTGTGATTATGCCTTAGACTTGATGAGGGTCCTTGGTACAAAGGAAATTAAATGCTGCTGTGTACAAACGTATTTAAATTCACCTTTTAATTTTAGTGAATCCTTTTGAACTGGTTAATTGTATAGAAACCGAATTTTAAGTATAAAAGAGAAAAAATGTAAAGTGTCGATAGTGTAGCTCTGCAGATGGAGTGTAATACATTTGTCTTAAGTACGATCAGATAGCAGACACGTTTAGACCTAATTCAGGCTACTTTTTGCTTTTATGGCTCAATTATGGCAACTGTGGTCCAAAAGTTGTGGCCTGGACATAGAATACAGCAACTTCTTTTTCGGCTAAATAGTGGTCATGTGACTGAGTTTTGGTATCCACACTTACATGAAGTCCTAAAATCAAAGCCAAATATTGGCAAAACATAACTGCAGATGTGGAACAAACTTTTTTTTTGCAAGACTTTGTCAGGGAGTTATATAATTTGAAAAATAAATAATTGTGTTCCTTCCTAATTAAGGTGAACTCACAAACATGGCTGTGATAATTGTTGTCATCAAACATGGGAAATAAAACATCTTTACATTAATAACCTGGATCAGCAAGTGGAAATGTTTACAGATTCATAAAGGTCCGTAGAAAAGTAAGTCGGTTGTTTTAGGGTTCAGTATGTGGAGCTTGATGTCTGACCACAATGTCTTACATGGCTAGCTCCACATTGGGAGCTGTCAGTATGACTGAAACTGGGGCTGGAGTATGTCTCAGTCTGATCTCTGCCCTTACTCTTTATAAAAAAACATAGGAAATACCTCACTTCGCCCAGTCTTGTCCCCTTTACTAAAAATTAGCTTGGGCATTCAGGTCCTATACTCCCCATCTATGTTGATCAGAGATGAAGATGAAAAAAAAAACTTGCAACCTCTACAAGGGTTGGTATGAAATCATAGGAAGCAACCCCACAATCAGGAGGCCTTTTCCCAATTTGTCATGAATGGCATCTCTTATGAACACCAATTAAATTCTGCATTAAAGACCGATAGTTTGCTCAATATCCTGGAGCTATTATGTTCTTTGAGGATTTGAAAATGAAAAACATTGAGGCAGAAGAGTTTTGGCTATTAAACAGAGGAAGGAGAGATCACTGGTTTCAGCTCTGGCCCCATGCCCTTGGCAGCGCCGCTGTTGCTCAACCACTGTCAGGCTAAATGGCTCTGAGGATAATCCTGGAACTCATAATTTACATGGGAACACTTTGAAGATTTAAGCACACTTGCCCCCCAGGCAAAGGTTTGGAAATGCTCTGCCCGGCCTTTGCAGAACAACATAAACCAGAGCAGAAACCAAATGGCAATGAGGGAATAAGTGAGGAGCTCAATCAGTTAATAAAATATTTATCACGAGTTACAGCTACATGTGATGACACTGACAACAAGAATCCTTTCAAGTCTAAGATCCAACTAAGATAGTAACACATTAAACATTGTAAAGTAAATAAGCCTGCTGTCTACTCAATGTTTAACACCTCTTCTCCCAGAGCGATCCATATTCCCAGAACAGCTGTGAGGTATGATCCATACAGCATAGTCTGGGTCTGTTTTGTTATTAACAACTAAGCTATTTTACTATTTACAGTTTGGTACATGAATAAATTCTTAGGATTTTTTTCTTACACAATTAAAAATGGATTTTTTCTATGTTGTACAAATAAGGATAACATTAATTAAGTGAAATGCATGTACATTTTGCAGGTTGTATGTATTACAATCAGATATACTTATCAGAAAATCTATTTTTAATTTTAATTTTATCTATTTTTTGTGCTTTTTGTGTCTAAAAGTATATTTATGAGACAGTGACAGCATTGTTGTGCATTGTACTTTATGAACATGGGATAAATATGTGCCTGGCCAGTTCTCTTTGACACTTCCATAAGCTGTGAATGTGATTACAGAAGCTATATCCAATGGTGTCTGTCGTGTGCACTAAGGAGCAGTATGTGTTTACTCGTTCCAGCCTGATGGCAGTGTTAAGCTCCCTCTAGTGTTTATCTTGCTAGTGTTTAGTCTTTGGTCTTGTGACAGCACCCATAGCGAGGCCATGCTGCCCGTGGAGCTCTGCTCAGGCTAACTTCTGATAGTTGACCTCTTTTAAAGGCCTGGCTGGCTGTCTAACTCTCCCTCTGAGCGCAGAGCTACAGTCATCCAGCACTTTGAAATGTCTCTGCCACTCTGCAGGCTTTATGTTTGTTGCCTGTGTTTTTTTTCATTTGAAGTGCACAACCTTGAAATTCTGGTCAGACCCAGAAACAAGACTGATTTATTCAGCTCAGAGAATAGGAATTCGGTACGATGTCAGCCTGAAGCAAGCAGTTTGACGTCATAATATTCTCTCTGGCTATTCTGTCTCATTTACTCTCTCTCAAACTCGCAGCTACATATAAACTGTGATGTACTTAGCACACTCTTTGTGACTTATGTTTATTCATCATGAAGCACTTAGGCAACAAGTGAACCAGATGCAGGTGAGGTGGGGGACATTGAGTCCGAGTGGGCTGTGTTCCGTGCCTCTATAGTCGAGGCGGCCAGCCGCGGCTGTGGCCATAAGGTCCTCGGTGCCTGTCATGGCGGTAACCCCTGAACTCGTTGGTGGACACCAGCAGTAAGGGATGCTGTCAAGCTGAAGAAGGTGTCCTATCGGGCCTTTTTGGCCTGTGGGACCCCAGAGGCAGCTGATGGGTATTGGCGGGCTAAACGTAACGCAGCTTTGGCGGTCGCTAAGGCAAAAACTCGGGCATTGGCCAACTCGCCATTCGGCGGCTTAGGAGGGGAAAATTGTGCTCCGTCAACACTGTGTACAGTGGGGATGGGGGGCTGCTGACCTCGACTCGGGACGCTGTGAGGCGGTGGGGGTAGTACTTTCAAGACCTTCTCAATCCCACCAACTTGTCTTCCAATAAGGAAGCAGAGTCTGGGGTAGCTGGTGCTGGCTCTCCCATCTCTGGGCCTGAGGTTGCTGAGGTGGTTAAAAAGCTCCTCGGTGGCAGGGCCCCGGGGGTGGATGAGACCCACCCGGAGTTCCTTAAGGCTCTGGATGCTGTAGGGCTGTCTTGGCAGACACGCTTCTGCAGCATCGCGTGGACATTGGGGACAGTTCCCCTGGACTGGCAGACTGGGGTGGTGGTCCCCCTCTTCAAAAAG
>JBAMHW010000020.1:2812308-2826178 GCA_037177495.1 Rhadinocentrus ornatus | reverse complement strand
GGCTCGGGCATCTGGTCAGGATGCCTCCTGGACGCCTCCCTGGTGAGGTGTTCCGAGCACATCCCACCGGAAAGAGGACACGCTGGGTGGGCTTCATCTCTCGGCTGGCCTGGGAACACCTCGGGATTCCTCCGGATGAGCTTGTGAATGTGGCCGGGGAGAGGGAAGTCTGGGTTTCCCTGCTTAGACAGCTGCCCCCGCGACCCGACTCCAGATTAGCGGCAGAAAATGGATGGATGGATGGATGGTGAACCAGATGCACCAGATGGTCAGTTTGCCAAAGGGCAAGAAAGCCTCATTTAGTCTCATTTTAGTTTTATTGTCATTAATTCCCTCCAATTTGTTATTCTCATGTTGGTTTTAGGTATTAAGACTGGCTCACTGGTAACATGCTGATGATGCTGATGAAGTTTAAACTGAAGGGAGTTTATGATGTTAACATTTTATAACGCAGACAACTGTGGTCCTTTTTTGATTCAACAGCTGCAAATGGTTGCAAGTTTTATCATTTGCCTTACTGATTCTACCACTTAGGATTTATAATGTGAAAATTTTGGTTGTAGCTCCTTAAATCAGTGTGAATGAGGTCATCAGAGCTTATTCTAATATTCTAGAAGTATGACTTCTAATTGTCTGACAAGTCACGGCTCTAGTATATCAGTATTAGAACAAATGATAAAAATGTTTCTCCCCACTGTCCTTTAGAGCCTAAAGATGCAGTTATTTAGACTTTCCTCTAGGAGTCAGAAGCCACACAGTTCCCAGCCTATTTTAGACATAGAAATTGCAGAGAGTTGAATACGCCCTTAAGCCTGGTGCACACATAAAGATTATTGGGCTGCTTTTGTCCCGATTTTGCCTCTTCCCTACCAAGGATTACAAAGATTATAAAATTTTCGTGTACAATTATCATTTGGTCTAAGGTGTGTTATGAGCTGATTTGTCCTAATATGTCCTGATAATCCGCTCCAAAACGGGTCGTAGCCGAGATTATCCGATATTTTCATATGATGAAATTCATCCGATGACGCATTAATTGTGATTGTGACGATTATGACGTGGCCGGAATGTAGCCAATCAGAGAGCAAACTGGCTGGGGAACAAGGAAGGGTTTGAAGTCCGTGTTCACGCTGTCTCCGGTCTGTAATTTATTTTCAGTTCTGGCCCTTTTTCATCAGGCACATGTTAGACAGAGGTAGGTTAGCTCCAAATGAAAATATTATTTACTGTTGATGGGGGGCAGCTATCATCGTAAAACTGTTGTTTTTTTCCCTGATAACACAGATGGGTCTGAGACTATTTTGGATGCTTTAATTCTTTTAAATTTGCCTTTAAATGTTTAAAAAAAAAATAGTTTGCTATGCCGTGTTTAATCAGATAAAACTTTTTTTTTTTTTTTTACTTTAACTTATTTTAATAATATTTTTGGGCCAGTGCAGGACATGTTACTTTAAAAAGTAATTAATTAAAGTTCCTAGTTAGTTTTTCCAATAAGTTTCTGCCTTAGTAACAGTTATAGCATTAGAAAAATAACTAATTACATGGTAAAGTACTTATTTTGTTAAAGAATAAACTGTCTGGGGCTTTTTAGTTCAGTTTATATGTTCTGGTGCAGACCGCTGTCTGTGCTGCTTACCTTTAGGTACTAAAAGTTCTTGTGAGAAAAGATGGCGTCATGCGTGCTAAGAATTTTAGACTACGGTGCCGCTGAAAGGGCAAAAACTACAAAATGCTACTGTTTTAAGGTAATACACGTTGGATGGATTTAATTTATTATCGCGCTCTTGTCATTGCCCTTCAGTACAATTAGCAATGAACTTCTTGGTACAAAGCTCAGCAAGATTAATATTGAATTAAAAACACTCCTCCCAAATTGTTTAGCTTGAAAGGGAAGCTTCCATGAATGCATGTACAAAAGGGCTTGATGCGAAGTGTCCACACCTATCAGGTGCTAATCTAGATCTGTGATTCATTAGTAAATTTATTAGTAAATTAATTATGATTGTTTTAGGTTTTAAAGAGGTTTTGAGCCAGATGCAGTGTGATAAGGCAAGATGCAATAAGCTGAGGTTTTTCTGTCAGGTTAACCTCTCTCCCCCCAAAAAACAGCCAAAAAAACAAAAAACTAATATTTTCTCATCAAAATTTACATTTTAATAATTTTTTTTATAAAAATATCCCTGTTATTAAAATAGCATAGACAAGAGTTTTTTTGCCTCATGAAGTATGCATGGATCTATGAATGTGCAAATTAGCAGCTCTCGTTATCGGTGTGTCTTGCCTGCAGCTGCTCATCCTCAACTCAGAACTAAAATAATGAAGTAATTAAAATATTTTAAACCAAAATCAGTTCAAAGGAATTTCAGAGAAAGTGAATCTTAGGATTGAATGCTACCAAAACAGCCAATAATTTGTTGCTGACGGTACACCTTGATGCCAAGGGCTACCACACCAATTGTAGACAGCCCAACTCTAAGAAATATTTGAACTGACCTGCACCTGGGCAAACTTCAAATGACCAAGTGCAAGTGAATTCATCAGCTGCCCGATAACTGCATCCAAACTGTTTACATTACCACTGTCGTAATATTTACAAAATGTATAATGTAAATATTATTATGATTTTAAATAAAAATGTCCTTGTGTGAACATCCACATTTTTGTACAACACATAGATTTCAGTGTTGTAGTGCACAGTTCAAAGCAGACAACGTTCTTGGGTGAATCCCATCTGCAATCCATCAAACATTTTAGTTTGTTATGTTAGAATTGTATCTGGTCCAAAGGTAAAAGTTCCAAAAATTCCCAAGGCCTTGAAGATTACTCCCCCAGTCTTGGTTGGCAAGTTGACCTTTGTTGACCTGTGGCCAAGTCATAAATTTGAGAATGAGGTTTTTCCAGTCCTACCCTGACTCCTCTCTGGAAAGATTCAAGATGATCTGGATAAAAACAGGTTGAGCCTTTTATTACTGAAATGTAAGCCTTCGTGCAGCAGTGAAAAAGGCCTTACGACAGCATCACCCAAAGTAAACTATTTTTGATAAAATACTTCATTGGCTGTTTGTTTTACAAGTTTTTCTTCACTTTTTTTACATTAGATGATCACTTTAGTTGTCAAAATCAGTTAAATATCTCATAAAATGTAGACCTTTTTCTGGTCAGTGATTCCGCCTGGCCCCCTATCAGAACTTTTCTAGACCCTCCCCTGTATAGCTGAAGTATAACCCTGTCTACCACCAACCAACTACTGTGTTAGAGAAGGTCCGGCCAAAAGCCTCCCTCAGCCGAACCATAAACAAACGCGACAATAAACTTTCACGTTACAACGTGATAAGGGCCCAATTTTTTTAAATTTGTGTAACAGCTCCATGTTTCTGTACTGATCCCACACTGTCTTACTGTCAGATATTAATGCCTTTTCGACTATTTTTACAAGCCAGAATATATTGAACTGTAAGCCCAGTACATAAGACTGGTATACATCGCACTAACATCTTTTCTTTAATGATTTATCTTTTTATGTAACACCTCCATATCATGTACAGATATACTGTTCTTTATTTCATCTCATGCTTCAAAATAGATTCATTTCTAATTTTTCAGTTGATAAAGTATTGTTCATTCATTCATTTAATAATTTATTTGGCCATTTTTTCCTTGTTCATGTTGAATGTACTCCTGCTTTATTTTGAGTAAAGTCAACAAACTCACTGAGCCAAAGGTCGGGGAAGAACCTCAAGAGGATATTGTAGTGTTTAAGAAACTGTGAACAACTTCTTTAATAACCCTTGCCTCCAAACAAAGAAACTTTCTGCAATTTCTGATTTCCCTCGTGCCTGTCTACACATCGTGTGCTAGGCTGGTAAATTACAGCACAGCAAGTTCGTGCTAACAAGCTCTGAACCGTATGTGCGGGATGGATTTCCTTTCTCCTCCTCTTCCCATCCTGCCTCTGTTTTCTTTAGTTTAGTCTGTAATTACTTGATGACAAGTTTTTGTCAGGGTTCATGTTGAACTCTGTAGGGTCATTACAAATATCTACAGAGTTCTATTAGTGGTTCATTAGGCACTACGCTGGACCGGAAAAGCGTGGGCTTATTTCAAAGACAGGAAGAGTCCTCGGCAGACTTTAATTAGCAAGTAGAATTAAGCAAGTTTCTGGTTTCCAGGTCAGGTGGAAGATGCCTGGCCTCTGCAGCAATTAGTGCTGTACTTTGATTTGTTTTTTTTGAGACTTCATGTCATAAAAAGATGATAGAGGAGGACATGAAGGGGTTTTGTGTGGGGTATGTATGTATTTTGTGAAGAAAGTACAGGTGCTATTTTTCTGCAACCAGCTGCAAGGAGCAACTTTGTGTCTGTATTTTTGACTAAAATGTCTCAGAATTATTAAGTTAAACAGTTTTACCATAATTCCACAAAACATACTATTTTTTAGAGGCCATTATGAGTATAGTATTCATTTAACATGCAAAAATGATCATTATTACCAGCCTCAGTCATTTTTATGGTATTGTTGCAGTTGTCACTTAACTTAAACGACTTTTTTGAGACGTCACATAATTAAATCTGTGTAATAACTATAGAAGTTAAACATTATGACTTCCTTAGTAAGACTAAAGTGTTTTCAGGTAATCAGAGTGGATATTTTTGTGAACAATCAGGGTCAAACTGTTGCAAGACACTGCAATGAATGGAATAAAATTGGAATGAGAATCTAAATGTAACACGGTTTTGTGTAAAATTGGTATTAAGATGTCGTTGCATTTAAATTTAAATTTGATATTTGATCGCTCTTATCATCAGCTTATTTACAGAATTTTACCCCTTTGGGTCAGAAAAATTCCTGTCTGGCTGAATTCAAGAGAAACCTGAAAACTAACGTGCATGTTTTTGCTCCAACTGTCAGAAGCAAATTCCATAACGGTGGCATGCAAGCACCGGGAGTGGCAGATTGGCCACTAGCGCTATGTACTTTTCACAGATGAAAGCAGGTTCACACTGACCACATGTGACAGACGTGAAAAAGTCTGGAGATGCCGTGGAGAACGTTGTGCCGCCTGCAACATCCTCCAGCATGACTTGTTTGGCAGTGGGTCAGTGATGTGTGGGAAGGCATGTCTTTGACGTTGGAAGGCCACACAGACCTCTGTATACATTATATATATATATATATATATATATATACACAAGCTATTGTGCAACTCTATGCTCTGTCTATTTTTGAGATCTTGCTTGCGTGATGCATTCCAGCAAAATGGTACTTGTTTGTGGCCACACACATGTCACCGTGGCAATTAGCATGTCACAGTGTGCATGAGTGACAGCTGCCACAGCTGGGATGCAAACAGCCATGAGCAGTGCTGATGGGGGAGCCTTGGGTGTTGGAGACAACCAAAACTATTCCTCTCATACATGTAATAATGTCATGCAGAGTTAATGATGTATCTTGTATTTACTCATCTTTGCAGGTAATAAAGATATCAGGACCACAACAGGCATTTTACTTTTTAATAAAAAACGTACTTTTAGCTCAGTTATACAGGGCAAATTGGTTCAGATTCTGTAATTACAAAAGAGCAAATTATTCATTAGTGATTTGATATGATTTTTGCTCTTAGCTCATTGTAGAAACAATATGGTTTGCTTCATAGTTACAGATTTTAAGAATATACAGTAGAAGTAGGTCAATGTCTAAATGTGCTTTATTTAAAACGCTATAGGTGCATGTTGTCCTATTAGCAAAACATTTTCAGCTGTAAATGTTGAACACACACACGAAAATGCAACTATAAAGCAATGACACCTTAGATGTTAAACTTATATAGTAATATTCTGTGTTTTACATAATATAAAAGATTTTTTCATAAATATACACTCATTAAATTGAAATTAAGTGATTTAATTGTTAATTCCACCTTGATGAAAACTCAGTACTGTTACTAACCTTTAGACATGTCTGCATAAGGAACTGGGGAGAAAAAGACACTTGATGGTTGTTTTGGGACACAGTTTATGTTACTTGATGTGTTATAAGGGGAATCAGTGGCTTCTTCCCTGACTAGTTCTGGCTTATTGTCTGATGGATCTATTGCAGTGGTAGACTGGATCCTTGTGTCTGATCACAATGACTTGTTTGGCTACCTCCATATTTGTAGCTGTTAGGGCTGCTGAAAGTGGGGCTGGAGTCTGTCTCAACCTGACTCAACCTTCACTTGATTCTTATATCTTCTTATACAAAAACTACTTGTTGCAGATTATATATCTCTACACCATCATGCCATAGTTCACTTTCACTTCACCAACACGCTGTTTCCTGTTTAAATTTAATTGGATGTAGCTCTAGCTTAGTCAGCGCAAAGTAACCTGGACACTGAGGTATTTTTTGAGCATCTTTATAGTTTGTTTTCAGCTCCAATGGGAAATTGTTGCCGAACTTAGTTGTGTAGTCCCTAACAACACTCCTTTAAAACTAAATATAACATGGTTTCCCCATATTATCTTCAAACTAATCTAGTGCTACTATAGATTAGCATTGCTATGTACCTTCATGCTAACATCAGGTTAACATTAGGCAAGACAAAGTCATGGCAAATTTATTTGTATAGCGCATTTCATGTACAAGACAATTCAAAGTGCTGCACATAAAACAAATGTATTACAGCATTAGTAGTTGTAGCTACTTGCCTAAAGACAAAATCTCTTAAAAAAACGTGCAGCCAAATGTTGATAACTTAAAAGATGACTAATAAGAAAACTACTTAAATTGTAGAAACTGGTGTAGTGATACTGGTGAATCATGTGTGTCTGGACAGATATTTCTTTCCTCCTTCTCCAGTGGCCTGTCGATGAGCTGATGTGGTACCAGGGTGGCCCTGGCCCCCTCTTAAATTTTATAGTTCCACCCTTGGATGCAGCTCACCAAAATGCTCATAGCATCATTGAGTGAGAGCAGGTGGGGTCTGTTTGTCATAAACTCAGATAAATGACAGTTATCTGACTGACTGTTCATTTACATGCTATGTCAATTTATCATAATTTAATACTATTATTAAAAACAGTAAGATACTGTTGTAAATCCTGTGTAATTTCACAGCATTATAGACATTTTTTATTATGCTACTTACATGATGACTGTGTTTTATGCTTGTATGTAGACTTTACTAGAGAAGTCAAGTTTGTTAAGCTTTGCTATACATCTGAAGCTCAAAACTAAAAAGAAAATCATCGCAACAATGATAAATCACTAAAAACCAACATAAACCTGATGCAACATAAAGCATTTGGACGAAACTATGATTGCTTTTATTAATCATAACTATTTAAAAAGAGGTTTTGTATCAATATTTTGTTAAACAAGGTGTTATGCTCTTAAAATTAGTCACATAGTGATCACACAGTACATCTGACGTTTGTCCCAGCCATCTCAGTCCCTTCCACTTGTGTGGAGACAGTAAACCTGGTCAACAACCTGCATTTGATGACCCGTTGAAATGGCTCCGGCGTCTGACTGAGATCATATGTGACTGATGGCAGGTGGCAGGGAGGTGGGCTGCTTCTCCCCTCAACATACTTCACATCTGAGCCCTTCATCTGTCACCGCAGCAGGCAGGACTGGGATGTACTGCCAGGGCTATTCCTGGCTCTCCCTGTCACACACTAAAAATATGCATACTCACCCACAAACACTGTCTCTAGTCGTTTCCCCTGGTACCTCCATGAGGTGGGCACATTAACAGTGGCAGGCAGTAGCTGCAGCACGCTCCAGCTGTCCTGAGGAGATGGCTGTAAGGAAATCAAAGATGAAATCAGCTTCCTGACTTATGTAGCAGTCTTCATTCAAACATACACCAGATGGAATGCAATGAAAGTATCCACAACTTGGCAGCCTAAACCAAAATGAAAGACTTCAACCCAGTGAACCACCTATGTTACAGACTCATTCCTTGACTTTGATGCCCTCAGGATGAGTAGAACTAAAAACAATGGGTGAAATCCAAATCATTTCAGTTAGCACGTCATTAATCCGCGCCTTCATTTCACACACCAGTGCCAGACTTTCCTTTTTGGTTTCCTTTAAAATCTTTCATATTAATGATGTCATGTATCTTGTCTTTTAAGACCAGTAATAATTTTTCTCATGAAAATTTGCACTCTTGCATAGGGGCTTTTAATATATACCAGTTTAGTACTTGTGTTGGGAGAACAAAACATGGTTTGTTTTCTGATGCTAGAATTTACAGATGTCCCCTAAATGTTTCGCATGCAGTAAAAGTGACACAGAGCAGACACACACATAACACTACTGCTTTGGAAAGACGACTGCAATAAGGCTGTGTGTCGCTTCTAATAAGCACAAAACACATGAAGAAAGCCAGAGGATGAGCACCATGTACTTTACTTTTACCAAAACCACTTTATATGTCATTCTAATGCTGTAAAATCACACACAATAAGCTTAAATTGGTGGAGAGGACATGAATGTTTATCTGTGTACTATTTCTGCTCAATACTGTAAGATTACATTGGAAACAAAGCAGAAAACAACTTTAAGCCAAATGTTAATCCTAAAGATTGCAAAAGTTCAGTGCGGCAACTTCCCACTGAAATACAGTTCCTTCCATATGTTAAGATGTGTAAATATCAGTTTAACTGGTGAAAAATACATGAAGATGGTATGTGAAAAAAGGTTCAAGCTGATCTTAAGGAAGCAAACACTTTCAGGATGAATATAAACATTCTTTGAAATGATGAAATGATGCAAATCATAGTACAATATGTAAACATTGGCTCTCCAAAGGCTAACTCTGATATAGCAGAACCAAATTAGAGAGGTTTTAGTACAGATGGTTGAGGCAAGGTCCCAATAATGGCCATTTTGGCACAGTTTGACACTTTTTTAGGTACTTTTTTGGCACTTTACGTGATTACGTTGATAAATTCTGAATACTGCAAAACATTTCCATCAATTTTCCTGTATGATTAATTGTTATGTGAAATTATGCAAAAACAAACAGCCTAAAGAAAGATATACTGAAAGTGGGACAAACACTGTAGAAGAAGTTGACCAGACCACTGACCAGATCTGACCAGATCAGTCAGATATAAGAGAGATACACAGGAGAACAACTCCTGCCAGTGAAGCTTTCCACAAACTATCACAAAATGGTATGCTAGCAACATCGAAAGAAAGACCAAAGCAATACTCTTCAAGTCTTCAAGTGTTATCTGGGTTCAAAACCTGGATGCTAACTAAGAAGCTGGACACCTTGCAAACCAAATGCCTGCAAAAGAGCTTCAGTATACGATGGTAACAACACAACCAACAATAGAATTCTAGGAATAAATGAAACAAAGTAGATCAGGAGAGAAAGATGGACCTGGATCGGCCACATGTCGGCCAAGGTTCCAAACAGTGACTGTGCTATTGTCCTGGGATGGACAGCAGAAGGTAGAAGAAGAAGAGGCTGCATTAACATAACTTAACAAAGAGCTATGGAGAAAGAACAGGAGCAGCTTGGTTGGACCTCATGAGAAACAGCCAGATAGATAGCAAAGGTAGAAGCAGAACATCCTAGCTTTATGCTAAAGAATTAGGAGTAAGGGAGATGAGACCAGCCCTGATAGAATGTTTCACGGAGAAAGTAGGACCTGCTGGTTGCTATGGTTATTATCACTTTTATTTATTGGGACTTATCCTTTGAGTTATGTGCCTTTTTTGTTTCTGTTCAACTACCAGTTAAAAACAAGACCATCATTAATAATAAGAATAATAATGATTGTAACAATAAAAATAATACTGGTAATTATGATTATGAAAACAATGACTGTGTCTGTGACCTTTGATCTCTACTAAAAAATCAGTGGAAAGAGCAAGAAGTATAATAATGGCATGTATTCAGAGAATTCTGGGCTGATGGGTGAAAATATGTCAAACAGGTTGAATCGAAGGTCTGACTTGAAATGCATAATTGTGTCTGTAGATTAAATACATTTTAGTGGAGTTTATTTAAAGATCTTTGCTGAATAGTGACCTGGTAATTACTTTGTGCTTTTGAGTCTTGACGGGCTTTAAAAAGCTTTAACTAAGGGTCCAAGACTCTGACTGAAAAATGTATTCAAACCTCACCAAGGACCTTGAGAAACTGTCAGAAATAGCTGCTTGTTAAGACATGCAGAGTCCAGTCACAGTGTTGGTTCTTCATTTAGACGCCGCCGCCGGCCTTGCCTCTAGACCTCTGTCAGGTCACAAACACTTCACAGCATGTCAAGTGTCAGCTGAAGTACCGTTGCTATTCTGAGTTCCACATCGTTTCTTGGGAATCATAACTTATTATCATCTCTGCTTAGAAAAAAAGGTGTGAAAATGAGTGTGTTATGGAATATAAGGGAAAGCAAAGAGTGAGGAAAAATTGTGTTGTTGACCCAAACGTGTTCAAACAAAATGGAATCTGATTTCCACAAGAGAATTAAAGATAATCTCTAATCAGGCAAAAAATCTACTTCTAAATGCTATTAATCATATCTTGATTTTGGCAAACAGCTCACAATGTCTGCCAAGTCGGCCTGCTGACACCCGTCCTGTTGCCCTCAGCCAAACTCAGTCAGTTTCCTATCAGACTTTCAAGCATATAGAAGAGGCCCTACTAATATAATATTGAGCAGTAAGAAGGCAGAGTTGGCCAAAGTTATAGTTATAGACCATTGCAGAGCTAAGATTCTTGAGATTTTAATAATGTACAGCATTCCATGCTACAATCACAACTGCACATTCAGTAAACACTTATTTCAGAGCAGTCGCAAATTAATTTATCTTTAAAGCCATACTCTACTCCAGAAGTACAATAAAAACGGTCCTGCTACATCAGCAAGGGGTCCAGTAAACATAGCCAAGTAAAATAGCCATGTCTTTCATCCATAAAAATCTGTTATAGGTAAGAATAGCAGGATTTTAAGGGGTTAAACCATATCCTTTTTGAAATTGCCTCTTCGTATTGTACGGTTGATGTGTGCTGCATGTTTGCTTCTGTTCACAGTGTTTGCCGCTCTCTGGTCATGGATTTGTTTTGGACAAGTACAAGTGTGACTGCAAGAAAGGGTTCTACCATCCCAACAGAGTAGCTGTCAATGGCTTCACAAGTAAGTCATTATCCCCGTTTTTCAACAAGGGCCAGTTCAGCTTTAAAGCCGTGGTTACAAACAGTAACAAGACCACTATGAAAGCATTTTGCTACTTTAAATGGCTTTTCTAGTACATGTTTCAACTAGTGTCCTGAGTTTTTTGTTTAGTATCACAGGACTAGGATCTCTTAGTCTAAATGCATCACTCTGTTGCACCATTTTTCCTTGAAAACTGTTAATGTCACCATTTAGTTTCAAAATTGTTTAAATCGGAGGTTTTGTTTCAAAATGCATTTCTCTGGATTCACTCAAAACACCAATGAAGAGTTGCCATGTTCGACTCTGAGCTGTCTTTAGACTCTTCAGTAACCAAAGTGTTGCAGAACTTTGAAGCACTGTTGTTCTTTATTCTTGCATTAACAAGTCCAATTTACATACATCTATTAATGATGCTGCCAGCTTTATAACAGTTACAAAGAGAAATGAGCTTGTTACCAGTTCTTTCTAGTAGAATAAATTTTAAAGGTTTTATTTTTTACTTTTAGGCTCAGTGTCTGAGATCATCCAGCTGTCAGGCTGAACCATAGGAAAGGTGTAGAGGCTTTTAATAAAGCTTCACCAAACAGTGCGTGAAGACCAAGCGGCAACCTCCGGCTATAAAAAGTAAAGCCTACGCGGAAGTGCAAATAACTGCAGTTCACCCCTCCTCCACTAGGTGCTGGCTCCAAGACAGTCAATCCCTATAGACTCCCATGTTAAAAAGTCCAACTTCACAGCAGAATAAAACATGTTTAAAGCCTGGTACAAAAATCAATTTTAGGATTAATAGGTCAAGTTTACCTTCATGACAACTGTGAGGGGGGTGATTTTTTTTCTAACTCATCCGTTTGGGTGTTATTTAATCTTGAAATTCGGAACAATTAGGGGCGTGTCCTTTTGAGTGACATGTATACAAAATCCGCGGCAAGAAGAGAGTGTAGCACAACCGTGGTTTTTAGCCAGTTAACAGTGCACCTTAGCTTAAGCCCGCCTACCTCCGTTAGCTGTTAGATCTGACTTGGCTCATTTAGCTCTTAGCTACAGGCAGCTCAGAGTTTGATAGACGTCAACCATCCACCCCCACGCTCACAGCCCCCCTCTCAGCTCCGGCACTTTGCCCATTTTTGTATTTTCCATGATCGACAGCATCCGTGACACTGCCAAGATGGTTATGGTAGGAACGCCCAACGAGCTTCACTTTTGCTCTTCAGAAACATACAGGTGATGTCACGGAGACTCCGTACATCTTTTATATACAGTCTATGGTGGAGACGCAGACTAAAGAGAACTGGTACAGACTTAATGGGAATTAGAACTAAGACTACACAATGAATCAGTAAGAACTGTAGGGATAAATAGAGAGGTGCACAGATGTAACTCATGAAGCTAATGAGACACAGGTGTAGTCTATGATGGCAGGAGCAGAGGAATCCTGGGTAATGTAGTGCCAGAACTGGTGATCAGTAGGCTGGTGATCACCAGCGGAGGAAGAGCAGGCATGACATCAGCCTTTCTAATAATTCATAAATCACAACTTTTCACTAAAGGTGAGGCTGTTTGGGCTATTGATCTCTTTGCCTATGATCTTAAACATTTATTTAATCATTTTAATCTTTTCATAAAACTTATTTTATGCCAATTCCTTCTTAAAACTGATTATATTTTAGTTTCCCATTTATAACCTGTATAATACACCCATACATAAAAGTTGTATTAGTATTATTATAAAAGTAAGCTCATGACATTAAAGCACCTAAAAAAGCTGGACACTTGGATTATAAACTCAGTTGAAAACAATAATTGTTAATGCTTTAGTCGGGGGTGTTAAACTCTGGTCCATGGGGCGGCAGCTATTATGTAGGTTTTTGGTGTTTCCCTGCTCCAACACACCTAATTCAAATCAAATGTATCAAACAGCTTCTTTTCAACTTTTTCACAATGATCCATTGAACCATGTTGGAGCAGGGAAACAACAAAAACCTGCAGGATAGTGGCTTTCAAGGACCGAAGACTGACACCTTTGCTTTAGATGGTGCATTTGGCAGCATTTATAGATGCTAATTTCAACACTGAACTCATGTTTTTCCAATGCTGCTCTGACTTATTTTCCATAATAATGCTTATTTTTTATTTATTTATTTTATTGTTTTCTCTGAAATTAAAGTGACTGGACACTATACTGGACCTGACTATATAAACATGGTAATTTAATAATAACCTCGTTCCTGTGCCCTTGATGAAAGCTGTTCTTTGCTCATGCCCAAGGAACAGTTCTGCTGCGCACATCATAGATAACACGTGATGTGATATGAGACACGGTGTTGGATAAATAACTAATCAAGAACTTTGCTTCATCTAAAACTGTACTCATATAACGAAAAAGACCCTTTGATTAATTTACCAAAAATTAGATTATTTTTCATTTGGCCCTACCACTTAGACCTACCCCTCCGTTTTGTGAGTTCGTGTGTAGGGGTAGGGTGTCCAAATTTCTTTAAGGATAGAGGGGTAGGGGTAAGTGGTAGGGCTATATACCCCTTCAAACGAAGATTTTTTTCAGAAGCACACTTCAAACGGAAGGGTTGAAAAATTTGGATGCAGGATGGGCAAGTTGTGGTTAATTTTGCAGTATGATGTAGGGCAGGGTTCTCCAATTCGGTCCTACAAGGGGCGCAAGCAGGGAAACATGGAAAACCTGCTGGATTGCGGC
>JBAMHW010000020.1:2791377-2802068 GCA_037177495.1 Rhadinocentrus ornatus | reverse complement strand
CGAAATACAGGTTGCATCTCAACCAGAAGTGCTTCAAGCAGTGTTTAAATAACATTATTTACAAAGTGCAAGTATGACATGATATGAAAGAATACATTTTGAACCACTATCCCAAGTGACGACTTACAGATTTATTGTGTGATGTTTCTAATGGGTCATTCTGTAGCTCTCCTTTAAATGTAGGGCTGTAAAACTTTCAGAATCTTCAAAAATAAGGAGGATAAAGTTGTTTTTGGTGGTTCACTGCTGTGAAAAGACAACTACATATATATAATGTCAAATTCAGATTTTTAATATGGCATGTGTAATAACTTTGTTGTTCATGGGTTAATGTGTTAAAACATTAAGGTGCTAATTTCAGATTTATCTGGTCATTAATGTTTTATTTTGACAGCCCTGGTAAAAATCCCAAATTTATTAAATGTAGGCTATATATTTTTTTAACAATTATCTAGTGACCCCCTGAAATTATTTCACGACCCCCATGTGGGTCCCTAACCTCAGTTTGAGAACCACTGTTTTAGACTAATTTGGACAGACCACACTGCATGTTATCAGGACTCAGTTAAAACACCTTAATCTATGATTATGTATTAATGGAAATGGCTTTTTAAATATTTATAAAGCCACTATCAAGGTAACTAGAGGTTTTGGAACAGTTTACAGTACGCTCCCATACAGCTGACAGGGGATATGCGTATTTCAGCATGATTACCTGCACCGTACATGCATTACAAGTTTGGGTGCTGAACTGGTCCTCCCACAGCCCAGAACTTTTACCAGTTTAAAACATTTTGTACACTGTGAAACACAAAATAAAACCAAGTAGCCCAAGAACTCCTGAGTATTTAGAATCCTTTTTCAGACAAGATTACATTTACAGACCCTGACAGAACTGTTTTGACATAACCATCAAACTCAAGTTAATATATTAATATATAGTATTGTAGCACAAGTTAATATGTTTTCATGATTAATCCACCATCTTTCACTTAGCGCTAAGCTGAAGGTGCTTCTCTAGTCTAGGTCAGAATCTTTGTAGTGCATGGCAGGCAGGACAGGGTAGGTCTTTATCACACAGCAGGGGGCTAATAAGAAACAGTGTGGCCAGAAGATAATGTATCCTGACCTGACAGGCCATGAAACACAGTCTGCCAGCCATTACTTTTCCCTTTCTCTGTCTTCAATCTAAGCTTCTCTGACACTTTCAGTCTGACTTAAGCAGATCTGGAGAGTTGTGTGCATTTGAAGCCCTCCCTTCATACTCCACTTACCTTTTTCTTCTTAAAAATCCCAAGTAGTCTCCCAAAACATATAGTTACTAAGTCTATGGTGTGCAGCTGCAGCTGAGGGGTTGTTTTAGCTTGAACAGAAATAAAAAAAGTACAGGAAATAGACAAGAGAAAAACAGCAACACCACATGTAGGCTGGCTCCTCTGTCTGATTTTTTACTTCTTGTACTGGCAGAATGGGAATATCTATCAGGATCTAGCTGGTCATGAGAAGGGAAGGGAATTGTGGGGGGGGCAGTGTGACTTGGCTCCAGTCTTCTCTGCACAGAGGCCAAGCTGGATGTAATTTACACCCAACCCACCTCAGGGAGCAGCGGGAGGAGAAGAAACCATTACCTGCCTCCAGAAAGCTGCCCTTCCCATGTGGCAGGGAGTGTCAGCTTTCATATAAAAATGGATCCATTGCTATTACAACACCCCACCTCTCCCAACGGTGTTCAGGCTTTCTCGCCCACACTGAAGGTGTTTAGAAAAAAAGGGGATATGGGGAAGGAGCAGAAGATGATGACCACATAAAAATGGAGCGCAGATTGCTGGGACTTTGTCATGTCAAAACATTCAGTGTAGCAAAAAAAGCTTTGTTGCGACATAAAGATCCCCGTGGCTGCAGCATCCCATTCTCATCTCGGATGGAGACAGATACTATAAAAGGTTCCAAGTAATTTTTCTCCCCTTTAGATGGTAGTGGTTTCTAAAGAAACTGTCATTAAGGCAGCAAATCAGCACTGTCTGTTCCTTTAACTGGTTCTGACAAATGTTTGGCTTTAGTTGTCTTTGTTTTTAAATATATAAGATATGACAATACTACATAAATAGATGACTAATATATGATGTTATACAGGCATTCTCATTACAATAAGTGCTCAGATTATATAAAGTTGCTCCTCTACTCATCAACCGATAGATCGCTTTTCCATTTGTAATAATAATGTCTGCAAACACAGTTATTATTTACCTCCTTAAGCTCTTACTATTCAGAATCACAGCTGTGGCATTTAAAGGCTCATTTCTCAATCAATACAGAGCAGGTCATCAGCAGTGGAAGAGGTTTGCTCATCTGATATGAAAGCTACATTGTTGTTGTGTGTGGATCAGTACTTAAATACCAATACCAGATATTTATGCTCTAGGATCGGTTTTAATATTAAGCCTATTAAGCACTGGAGTTTCAAAAGTTTTCAAAGCATACTGTCAAAGAGAAAAAAAATTGTTGATTACAAACCAGAGTTCATGAAGGCAGTACATTTTCTCATCTAATTTTACATTGTGGCATCACAAGTTGGCAGCCGTATTAGATTCAATAACTTTCACCAGGACTAGGTGAACTAGGACTGGAGACACGGCCTGGTGGTTATCGCAATTTTGTGACTTTGGCATCTAGTGGGTTAAAATATTTATATTACAGGACACAGTGGAAAGTAACTGCACTATCAGGATTTTTATAAGTGATACCTAGTTGGTAGGAACTACTTCTTCTGCCTGCCTTAAATACAAAATATGGCTCAGTGTGAGCATTACAGCATCACACTGCTCGCGTAGTTGCTCAGTCTGTGTTCACTCAGTCCAGTTGAGCCAGTTGACAATGATGGATGAATGCAAACACAGTCGTGTGGAGCTATTTCAACTCCACAAACAGCAACGCGGCTGCATTTGATGTGTGTGGAAGGAGACAGTAGCAACATCACAAACCTCGTTTAACTTCTAAGAATCACTCCAAGTACAGAATGCTGCATCCAGGTCTCATTCAGGTCCCATCCAGGTCCCATCTTGGTGCTATCCAAGTCCCATCCAGGTGTCATCCAGGTTACATCCAAGTCCCACCCAGGTGTCATCCAGGTCCCATACTGGTCTTATCCAAGTCCCATCCAGGTCTCATCCAGGTCCCATCCAGGTCTCATCCACGTTCCATCCAAGTCCCACCCAGGTCCCATCCAGGTCTCATCCAGGTCCCATCTTGGTCCTATCCAAGTCCCATCCAGGTCCCATCCAGGTCTCATCCAGGTTCTATCCAAGTCCCACTCAGGTCCCATGCAGGTCTCATTCAGTTCCCATCCAAGTGCCATCCAAGTGCCATCCAGGTCCCAACCTCAAATAGATTAATAATTAGCAACTATGGGGATGTAAGACGTAAAAGAAATGACAAACTAAATTAAATCAAACTAAATATCAGCTACAGCATGGATGGCCACAATTTTCCGTTGATGTATAAAACAATAAATATGAGATCATTTCATTCATGCCTACTTTATGAGGTCATATTATGTCATCATAAGTCTGCAGTTTGTTCTGATGTCCATATAGATAGATAGATACACTTTTTTAATCCCTATGGGGGAAATTCATAATGTGTACAATTAACCATCTAAAGCAGACCCAAGAAAAATGGGGAGAAAAGTCTTTATTGGGCCATTTAACAAAATGTAAAAAAAAATTTTTTTTACATAAACGAAAACAATTGTTGCATATTTATTGCTTTTTACTGTGTTATATGTCAACTTTATTGCAGTGCAAAGAAATCCACCAGAGGGCAGAAAACAAGTATCATAATGTTTAGTATAGGGTTTTGAGCAAAGTTTTTACTGTAAAGTGATAAAAACAGGACTCAGATTCATGCTTGTGTTAGGTGTGTGTATTTAATCTCTTTAGAGCGTGCAAGGTTGGTGTGAATATGGTGTCACCTTCTACCTCAGGGTTGTTAAATATCAAGCAGCATTGGATATATTTCAGAGAAATGATTCATTTCTCTGGTCTTAATGATTTCTTTTCCCATACCCGGAAGAATTGTTCCTAACCACATGTTGACCCTATGAATACAACATCATCTTACTCACTTATAACTATTTATTGTCTCTGCAGTGTCACTAGTTTTTTTTAACATTTGTGAATACTTTAAACTTGTTTTTATATGTGAATAATATTACATGACAGTCATTTAGCTGACGCTGTTATCCAAAGCGACTTACAGTGGTTGGGCAGTAGTGTTAAGGACCCAACTGGAAGGTGTTAATGTTCATGCCCTGGGGGGATTTGAAAAATAACAGAAAATGTCAAGACTAGCTACTGAGGTACTCTTTAAAGCTACTGAGTTTTGGCAGATTTTTGCTCTTTGGTGCATCCTAACAAAGACTAATTTGGCATCCACTCTGCATCTCCTTTCTTCTCTGAGCTCTGTCCAGCCAGCAAAAATCACTTTAATGTTTACTCTTCTTACCTCTTGCTGTCACTTTCTTTTCTTTCCCCTTGCTTCCTATGATGAAGTTGTCTTGGTTGTTTTTTTCTTCTTCCATAAATCAGTCATGGTGCGTGTTCAAAATGCCAGTTTATTGATATCTAGTTAAAGTAAAATGTTACTTGGTGGGAAAAAAACTGGAAAAAAAACTAAAAAAACTAAAGGGAAGTGGACTTTGTCAGCCTCTGGACACTTTACGGCTGCAGGAATATGCATAATGAATTTCTTTGTGGCATCACAACAATTCAGAAGCAGAGTTTTAAGGTCATAAAATTATGACGTGTTGCTTTAAAAAAACAAGTGGTTCATGAAACAACAATAATTTTAAATAGAAACTGTTCTAAAAAAAGTACAGTCCTAGAACATCAACCTCAATACCCATCACATCAAGATGAGTAAATACTTTTCATAAAACAGTGAAATGTCTCAATTACAACATTTCACGGGTTTTCATTGTTAGTAGCGGTATCAAACCTTTTTTTCTGTATTGAATAAAATATTAGTTTATGTGATTCGCGAAATCACTGCGTTTTATTCTTTTTTACGGTGTCTCCACATTTTTGTAAGTAGATTTGTAGAAGTCAAAGTCCTGATCTTATTCCCAAAGATGTGTCATGGAAGAAGTTGCTAATGTTTTAAAGAAAACACAAGCAAATACTGCACAGTTGAACAATCTGTAGGAAAAATAGGCTAAATTCAGTTGAAGCTGGTGTGCATGACTGATCAAACAGTAGTGGAAACATTTATTTGGTGTATCTGCAAAAACGTAAATGGAAATTCATATATTCTTTCCATGTTTGTTTTTTTTAAATCTTTTTTACTCAATAAACAAATGACTGGTTTCTATTTTTGTCTCAGCTGTCTAACTTAGTTAAACAATATATATCATCATAGCTTTGTGGAGCCCTCAGTTTTCATTCAACTAGATGAAAAAGATGAAAACAGAAATAGAACTACAGTGTGATATTTTTGCTCTCCTAAGAGCAGTATACTCATTTCATGGTATTGATCTTGAGGTCTAACATCCTGTGGGATCCTGACCTTCACAGAAAGGAGGATCAATCCCTGAAGCTTTTACCTGTCGTGCACTTACACATTTGCATTTTTATTGTCTACACATTACAAGTTGATTACACACTGCAGCCTCTACTCTGTTCCCCTGCTAACGGCATTATTTTAATTAAAAGATTCACCCACTTCCTTTTTTGAAGCTTTAATTGTTGAATATCTTCTTTTTTACCCTCGACGGGAGTTAATTATCTAAAGTGTCCTGGCACAAAATGATGTGTGATTCTCTGTGGTGTTTGCGTTAAACCATCCTTACTTGAAGCCTCTGGGAAGTGTTTGTGTTTTCTTGACAGTAAAGTTAGGCACCCACCACCCCTGGCTCTGAGTACATTAATGATGTAAACCTGGTTGCAGTTAAGGTCACGCTTACTGTAAGATCTCACTATCTTCCAAAGGTAAAACAGAAACAGTGCAAGAAAACACAATTCTTGAAAGAGACCCACAAATAATTCGCAATGGGCACATTTGCTAGAATAACTTCACTTGAAAACAGAAAATGATTTTGGATGCATTCCCACCCAGCAGTTTAGTTAATCCCCCACAATGTTTCTTTTATTATTATTACTTTAATTATTATATATCTGTTACAATTAAATTACGTTGTTTAATATAGCTAAACTGATCTTAAATCTGCAACAAACTAAGTGCTTCCATTGATGCTAACAAGGTTAGATGTTGTGTGGTGGAACGAAGGGAACATAAAGAACACCAGGGAATGTAAAGGTCTCCATCAGCACCACAGCTGGCCGGCTTGCGTCACTATCAACAGGGACACTGAATCTGTGTGTGAACCCAGCTGGTGGGAGCTGAAATAAGAGATGATCAGGAACCAAAGACAACCTCTAATTAAGTAGCGTGTAGAGTGTTGATTCAGTGAGTAAGTGGGTAAGCGTGTGATTCTTTCACTTGACCCATCATCCCTTATTTTCCAGCACCTGATTTAGAGTTCAAAATGCATAAATAGATCATAATAATTCCCATCTTGAGCGATTTACTGTAGAACTTGAGCCTATCTGTCACTCTCACCGCTCAATAATTTTTTCTATTTAATTACAGTTATTTAAACAAGCGGTGAATGTCATCTTA
Source organism: Rhadinocentrus ornatus (assembly GCA_037177495.1). Classification (NCBI taxonomy): domain Eukaryota; kingdom Metazoa; phylum Chordata; class Actinopteri; order Atheriniformes; family Melanotaeniidae; genus Rhadinocentrus; species Rhadinocentrus ornatus. The sequence goes on along the minus strand of JBAMHW010000020.1, from coordinate 2,795,393 downwards.
TCTTTTCACAAACACACATGCCCTTTATTGTTTTGTTGTTTTCATGCATTTTTAAGGATGGTGTTCATGTTGTTACAGTTAGAATATCAGAAATGTATGAGACATAACTATTTTAAAGATTTAAAAGACTTACAACCATGTAAAAAAATTACATCTCCATTCACAGATAAATGTTTCACTTAGGACATATAAAAAATAATCTATCTCTTAAAATTATGTAAACAGAGCCCCAGATAACAAAAACACACGACATACTGTCATTAATTTAACAAAAACTAACCTTTTTTTGCATCGTAAGCCAAATATTTGTCACTTTAAGACATTTTTTTTGTGAAAAACCAGGTTCTGGATCAAGTATGTATATAACTTGGAAACGCTACAGGCCAACTGACTGAGACTCAGTGTGAAGCATATCCCTTAAAAAGATCCCAACTTTCATAGTAAAGAACTTTGTTTAGATATTAAATTCCAAATGTTGCTGGAAAAGCCTAGACAGATCAACAGATTTTAAATGTTGAGATATAAAATGGCTGAACTCAACAATAACTCAAAAGAAGGGTGAGGTTGTTGGCTCAAGATATGTTGATAATTGTCTCCTCGATATTGATGTCCATTAGATAGCTTCACAGAACTCAGATCCCCTCACATGCACTCTTGCATGCACATACACACATTCAGAATTAACATTTGATCCCTTTGCTTTCCTCTTGCACTGAATCTAGATTCCCAGCACTTAGCATCGATTATTAAAGGAAGGTTTTTAAAAGTGAAGGAGGGCAGAAACTGATCTTACTCTTTATGCATGCTGGCGTTAAGAGAAACCTGTCTAAGGATCAAGGCCAGACACTTCCCAGAAACCCTGCTGATGGAAAGTGCAGTGCCAGAAGAGCTTGTGTAATGAATTTCTGCACGAAACACATAAGGGGGTTGCAGCTGTGTTTGAAGACAATGACTGTACTTATCCAAAATATGAATTTGGCATTGATTAGAGAATCAGTGATTCACCCTGTTGGATAAGACAATGATTATAGTAAATTATCTTGAACTCAAATGAGCTTTACTGAGAAGATCACACATTTGCCAGCTCTTCTGGGGGGATCCCGAGGCGTTCCTAAGCCAGCCGAGAGATGCAGCCCCTCCAACGTGTCCTGGGTCTTCCCCGGGGCCTCCTCATGGTGGTGCGTGCCCAGAATACCTCTCCAGAGAGGCACCCAGAGTGGAGCGTCTTAATCTATCTCTAAGGGAGAGCCCGGCCACCTTGCAAAGGAAACTTATTTCAGTTACTTTTATTCGCCTTCTTGTTCCTTCGGACACTACCCACAACTCGTGACCATAGGTGAAGGCAGGAATGTAGATCGACCGGTGAATTGAGAGCTTTGTTTTTTAGCTCAGCTCCTTCTTCACCATGATAAACCAATGCAGAGTTCACATCACTGCAGATGCTGCACAGGTTTGCCTGTCAATCTACCGCTCCATCCTTCTCTTAATCGTAATCAAGATTCCAAGACACCTGGACTCCTCCACTTGAGGCAGGACCTCATTTTCGAGTTGGAGAGGACACTGAGGATTACATCTCTGCCAGGCCTGACCAGCATCCTCCCACACATCTGAGCCACCTAACCAACAGGTGGTGATCAGTTGACAGCTCCACCCCTCTCTATACCCAAGTGCCCAAGACATGCAGCTACAAGTCCGATGATACAACTACAAAGTCAATCATTGAACTACAGCCTAGAGTGTCCATGTGCCAAGTGCACATGCTTGAACATAATGTTTGTTATGGACAATCCATGATAAGCACAGAAGTTCAATAAGAAAACACTTCTCAGATTCCGATCAGTGGGCCCTTTCCTCCCACTCACATCCTTCCAGGTTGTATTCAGCAGGTCATTTTGTGTAAAATTTGAATATTGGCATGTATTTGTTGCCTTTCTGATATAAATGAGCAATATGAAGGTAGCAATAGAGATAAAGATGTGAAAAAATATAGATGGTTGGAGTTATAGATGACTACAGTTATAGATATGAATGGATAAAAGTAGAAACAGATGGGTAGAATTAGAGATAGAGGTGGGTAAAGATAAACATAGAGATATAGATGGGTAGAGGCAGAGAAATAGATGAGTAGAGGTAATGATAGACCTGTAGATGTAGAAATAGCAACGAGTAGCGATAGAAATAGAAATGAGAAGAGGTTGCAAAAGAGAAGGGTAAAGGTAGAGCTGTAGATAGGTAAAGGTTGAGATATTGATGGATAGAGTTAGAGGAGGGTAGATGTAGACATAAAGATGGGTAGAAAGAGTCAGAGATACAAATAAGTAGTTAGAGATGGGTAGAGGTAGGGATAGAGAGCTTTAAAGAGTGATATTGATACATGTACACTGCCAGTTAAGTGCAAAATGAAGACACCTACCTGGGAGCTAGCAAGAAAACTTGAGATGCTGTGCTGCATCCCATGTGATCCGCCTTAAATGTTCATGTTACATATCAAACATACCTATCCAATCTGGGTAGTTAGCTGCACACTTCCTTCCTTGCCGCCATCACCCCAGCATTCACCCTTAAGCTCTAGTTAAAAATGAAAATATTGTCCAGCATTCACTCCAATATTTGACTGATTAAATAACATGCATGCGTAAAGAGTGATGGGATTGGATCCTAACCCCCAAACTACAATGCTCGATAAACTTTTATCCACCAACTTGTGAGTTGTCTGACTTAAATCTAATGGGAAATTGTGACCAGAATTTTAACTGGTACTTTACCCATTAACTTTGTATGGTATGTATGTGTCTACAGACCTTTGTCTGTATATAGTAATATATATATGAATAGAAAGCAAGATGTCTGGTGTAATATTTTGAAAAACTTTATAATCATCAATGTGACTGATGCTCTCCGGTTTCTAATAGTTGTTGAAAGTGAACCTCACATGAGTCGATTTAAAACTTGTTCGTTGGAATTTTGACCGATTACACAAACACCAGCAGGTGAGATCACACTATGAAAAGAGAATCTCAAACTGCTAAATGGGATGAGATCATGCGTAGCCGAACCTCGAGAGAGGAATGCCGTTGACAACACCTCCTTCTCATCACAAACAACACCAGCATTAAACCGGCGCGTGATCGAGATCCAGCTGCTATGCAGTTTATCTAAAAAGGAGTCATGAGCTGTGTTTTTTTCCCCGTGCATTTTTATTCATCTTTCTGTGCCCTCTTCTGACCCTGTGGACTCAAACGTGCGTCAGCAAGTTGCTCAGCGTCTGCCTGCCTGTTATCTTTTTATCAGCTTCTGTTCCTCTGCTCTTTTATTTAAAAAAAAAATGCACTAAAGAACGGTCATGCCTTCTTTGTCTCGAGTGATGACATCTGGTCTGTAAGATTTACAACTCCGCATTCATTATTTGCTTTGCACCACATTTTTTTGTAAGCTGAGTCAACTTAGAGCTGCGCTGTTTGAATCAGAAGTTTTTGTTTGGTCGGCCAGCAGATGATGATGACGATGATGTGGGCTACCGTTCTTCCTTGGGCGGCCCTCTGTCCCTTAACTGACTCAAACCTAGTGAGCACTAATATCCACATGCCTGCGTCTTTGCTGCTGCTTGAGGGAACATATTAATGCCTCAGCTAATCCGATTACCATTAACAATCCCACAGGGGAAATCGCTGCACATCTGCAGCAGTCAGATAATTATGTTGCCTCAGATGTTTGTTTCTTCCTTTTTTATGTTTGTTCTGTGCAAACTGTACAAGACCATCAGTGAAATTAATTTTTATTTTTTTGGAAGTGTGGATCTCCATGAGTTTGTGGGTCTTTGCAACAAACAACACAGAAATATACAAAACAAATCAAAGCACATCTTAAGGCACCAACATGCTTGAAAAGGAGCAGGAAGAGGAAAACTAATAATACCTGCCCCTTTTTGAAACATAATACAGCTATAAATGTTACTTGACAATACTCATTTATATTTTACATAATAGCAGTCATTCTGCAAATTCATATGCTCTAAA
>JBAMHW010000020.1:2769024-2785098 GCA_037177495.1 Rhadinocentrus ornatus | reverse complement strand
AATAAATCCTGGTACCACCTAAAGACCTAGGCAATAAAGAAATCAAACATTTCCTGCAACACAAACATAATCACTCTACCCCATACTTGAACCCTTCCTGTGACCTCCTCAAATCAGGAAGTGATGTTCTCTCTTCTCCTTTTCTTCCTGGAACTTATAGTACGTGTGGTGAGTCACATATACCAGTTAACTATTTAAACAAAACAGACTTCACCAAATAAACAAAAACTAAATGTTAACAATGGTCTGAGTCTTACTATAAAGAGTTACGGTTGACATTAATATGCACAGGTTGATATTATAATTGTGGCAAATGGTGTGGCCTCACCCACTTTGTCACAAGGGTGCACATTCAGACACAGCCCATAGCTTTTGCTACTGGCTAGCTAAACTTCTTTTTCTAATTTTTGGAGTTTGTTAAAGAACTGACTGATGCATTACTGACACCAAGTTGTGGGAAGCTGTATTCCAACTGAGCTTCTCATTAATAATAGTAATATCTGTCGTGTCTTCAGTTGTGAACTTATCCGATCCTGCGACCCTCACGGCCAGCAGGTGCAAAAGTGGAAGTTTTTTGCAGCCCTCTAGGTAGCGCTTATAAATCACTGGTACGTGTTGTTATTTAAAAGCAGCGCACACACTCTATGGCAACTCAGATACATGCACACACCGGGCGCAGGCAGGTGATGCACCGCGTTGCTCATAACTGCCTTGTGTACAATAATAAATCTGGTCTACACCAGCCTCTTAACGACCCATTATTTGATTCAGGTGTGCTGCAGTATGGACATATTGAAAACCTGCAGGACGCTGGTTCAAGAGGTCCCGAGTTGGTAATGCCTGCTCTGTGGCAATTCAGACACACACGCACGCGCCGCCTCACTGTGCGCAGGCAGGTGACGGACCGTGTTGCTTGTAACTGTAACACACTTCCGGAGTGTTACATTTTTACAATAAACTTTAATCACATTATAACGTGATACATTTCACTTTACAAGACAGCTCCAATAGTTAACTTTGTTTGTCAGTACATATCTTACGAAACACACCGAAATTTGTCCTCTGCTTTTAACCCATCACTTGTTACGCAGTGGACTGCCAGATTCCGGCACCCAAGGCGCAGTTGGGGGTTAAGGGTCTTGCTCAGGGACCCACAGTGGTTTTTACCTTAGTTGCCAGTTCGCAGACTTAAGTCCACAAACCCAGGTTGTCCAGACCCAAGCCCACCTCTGTAACCACTAGGCTACCACTCCAATTGGGGGAAAGCTAGCTGGTGTGAGAATAGTTTATTCTATTTGAACATAAACAAAGGTTGTGCTGATGCAGGGAATCAAAAAGGTAAATTATCAAGAGACTGAATGCAGACTAAACAAGAAAGTGCAGGCTAATAACACTTAACATGACAGAGACAACTGAGAATATTGAGAAATAATGACTGAAAATAGTAAAGAAATAAAAATGCAACAGAATACACAAGACATAATGCTAAATTAATAAGAATGAAAGAGGCTGAATAAAGAGGGAGAACATCTACAAACCTAATAACAAAACAAATTCAAAATGTGTAATTAAAGCATCAACTGAAGACACCAAATAAGACAACAAACCAGAGCTCAAAAAAGCCGGGGACCATTACACAGCAGTCTTGTAATTTCTTGAAGTCTTTAGGAATACTTCTCTAGTGTTCTCAAAGGACATTACAAAGCCCCTTTTCGGATGTTGGCAGTATATTGTTTCGTTCTCAGTCAAGAGGATCCAACACTGCTTCAGTAATATTGAAATCTGGGCTCGGAGGGGGGGATTCATCACTCCATCAGTGACTTGTCCAGTCACTTGTCTAGTTTCCTCTAAATTCTAAATAAAAACATTGCACATCACGCTGAGATATGCCAAGTTGGAGGCCAAAGGCTCTTCAGGTATCATTCTGTTGGTTCAAAAATACTATGTCATGCTTGTCAAACTGTGTTATCTTTGGCATTTTTCATGGCTGCAGCTGAAGAAATGGGAACAAATTATGTTAAAGATACAGTTTTTAGTCATGTATAGAAACAACACTGGTTCATCTATTGATGTATGCCCGTTTTTTATGCTTGAATGGTTCAAGTAAAAACCATAAAAAAAGTCTGAAACACTACTGCTTAAAACAACTTTGATTCTTGGTTCCCTGGAAGCAAAATATAAAGAAATGAGGGTGGCTCAAGGCTTTTGCACAGTACTCTTATAAAGAGCTTACCAGATATCAGTGCACTGACGGATGCTGCTGTTGAGAGGAGCATATGCTTTAGCTGCAGTTAGAGCAGGTTGTTTATTGCTATCGAGCTAGATACCTTGGAAACATTATGCCAGGATGCCATGGAGATGTTTTGGGATTTATTTATTGTCATGAGAATTCAACCACAGCTGTTACCAATGAGTTCATTGAGCAGGATATGCTCCCGTATACCTGAGTTGCAGATCTATTTGTGGCATCAGTGTGTTGAACTGTGAAAGTGGCTGGTTGATTAGTGTAGTGTTTTTTGTGTTATTGTTGGCTTATGTGATGCATTGAAATGACTTCTTAGCCTGTGTGTTGGGAAAGTTGACCACTTTTCTCCCTTTATAGCTGAGCTCCTCTTCCTGCTGTGGGCTGTGTACCTTTGTTACGCTGTGAGAACCGTGCCATCGGCCTTCCACGAGCCCCGCTACACGGCCATCGCTGTTCACAATGAGCTTGTTCTGTCAGCTATCTTCCATGTGATCAGGTAACAATTTTTCTGACTTTTTTGGGGGTATTTTTGGTTCATTTTAACTCAAATGTTTGCCAGTTAATTGTCATGTCAAAGCAGTGTTCCAGTGAATCAAACAGACAAAGCTAGATGCCTCTTTATGCCCCCCCCCCCTATTTTGTCATTCATAAAAGGTCCTACATATTTCATAAATTATACCATAATTTGTGATTGTTTTCATCAACCTCACATAGATTGCATCATTTCATTAACATTCAGACCACATCATGAAGCTCAACACCTCTGCATTCTGGGAGTCATTTCTTATTGTGGTGAAATCGGCCCCGTCCCTCCAGTCTGCATGTCAAATTGCTGCACCAAGCAGTTAATAAATGAGACGCTCCAGCTGACACCACCACAGCCATTCCTCGCCCCTAACTGAGAGATCAGATCCATCACATGATTTACTAATGAATCATGTCAGAATGAGTGATGTTTTTTTTCCATATATAGCTGGAGTATTGGCAGCCACATTTTTTAATATAAATTTGGACAAATTTTAAATAAATTCTTTACCATCAATAATTGTATTTTTATTTTTTTAAAGAAATGGGTAGTTTTGATGGTTTTTGAACATTTGGTTCTATGTAATTATTGTGCCAACTTTTTAATGGGCCTCTTAAGGCTTGTTGTGAGGCTGTTCTTTGCAGAAAATAACCAGACGAGACCTCTAATAAATTGGACAGTTGCCTGGTGTGGCGAGCTGATTTTGACTGGCTGCCACCTGGGGCCACAGTGTACACTGCGGCTTGTTACAGATATCCAGTTGTGTTACTCAGAGCATCCCACTGTGGCCAGTTAAAGCTCAAGCTTCCGTGTTGGTTTGTGAAAGTCATCAGGTTTTAGTCAGATGCAGGTGTGATGGGTTGCTGAGATAAAATAAAGGTGATGAAATAGCTAGGTGTTTATGTGTGAGTGAAGGTGTTTCAGCAAGATGCTGTAGACTGAGAGGAGACAACATGCCAAGATTATTACATTTTTATCTGCACAGAACTCCTCTTTATAAACATATAGGAGGAATGACTTTAAAGCTTTGGGACATTTCCTAAGCTGGGCCATTTCCTTCATTCATGCCTCTAACTTATTACCACAGGAGCTGTTTGTTAATTAGCCATTTTCTGATTTCAACAATGTAATGAGCTCGCTATATGACATTAACTTGCATAGCGAGTGGTGGTTGAATTAGTTTTTTGACAAGACATGCCTTCCCAAATAATAAAAGGCTAGAGTTGCTCCTCACAACAACGTTGCTTCTGTCGCTAATTAATTATTTTCCACCAACAGCCTGCCCAGCACATTGCTGTCTGATGTATAAATAGATCGAATCTTGTGCCACATCAAGGTCACTACCCTGTGTTGTGATTCCTGTCCAAAGAATGTATTGTGTTCTTTCTAACAAAAGGGTCATCCAAGTGGAACATCATATGAAGCACTCTTGTCTGGATGTAGGTCTCTCTGTAAGGAGCAAACATAATGGAGTTGAACTTTACAGAAGGAAATGTTTGATAGTTAAAGATGTGTTTACATGCTTCACCCAATTGATGAAACATCCCATGGGCACAACATGACAAATAATTATGTATTTTACCCAATCCCTTTCAAGTACCTACATGTTATCAAATATTAGAAAAATAAGATTTTTGAGATGTGAATTATTTATACTATTTCAGGCTACAATTATAATTTTAGATTCAGGAAACGCTTTTTTCAGATCAGTCGAATATGCCATTTAAATTTGAAGCCATACTATACTCCATAAGCAGATGCTGCTGCTACCAAACCGGTCCTGTTACATCAGCAAGGGTCCAGTAAAGGTAGTCATGTAAAATTGCTGGTTCACAACTCTTGATCTTTTATCCATAAAAAACTGTTTTAGGGTAAAATTGCAGGATTATAAGGGCTTAAAAACTAAAATGCTTTATCTGCATGCGTGATCTGGTTTAGATTCTTGACTAGCAAGGCTTTAAAAAATTACATATACCAGAGTGTAATGAGCATTGCCATCTGCAGCTTGCAAAATGTTTCAGTCACATCTGGTAAACATTCTGATATGGATTTTTTTTTTAATGTTTCCTTTTTCTATCTATCTTTTCTTTGTTTTACTTTCCCACTCCCACAGGTTCACCCTTGCTCCTGAGCTCCATCCAGACTGGATGCTGCTACTGTTCTTTACTCAATCCCACCTAACAGTAACAGTGACACTGGGCCTACTACTTATTCCCAAGGTACAGTAAACAATTTGTGTTAAATTTGTGTTATTTGTGCTGTTAATGAAAAGTTTATGCAATTTAGTTGAGAATCTAGTATTTTTTAAACCTTACACCAAGTTTATGGCCTACATTTGAAATATCCAGGAGGTTTTGGTGTTGTTTTGGACAGTTGTACACTTCCTGATTTTTGTAACCTGTCATGCAGTGTTAGTTGATGCAGGGGAGAGTTTACTACAATTTACAACATTTAAAGTAGGTGCATTTCCATTTCCACTAGAATTGGGCAAAAACTAAATATCTCAATAAAAATAAATAAATAATGGAAACACCTACATTTCGAAAAACCTCTCAAATATCGCTAAAATGTTTTTCCACTCTCATAATGTGGTTTTCCAGACATGTTGATATAAAAGTATATTGCAGGAGTTTAATGGAAATGCTTCTATCCCATTTACATGTCCCTGGACATTACGTAAGCGGTCACGTGACCAGTTCATGTCAAGAAAACATGGAGCGGTATGAGTAGACGCATGAGGAGACGGAAATCTTTTTACCAACAATTAAAAAAAATATATATCTGTCATCCACGATAGCAAACAACAGTGAAATGCTGTTTTACGAAGAATTAGAAATCTCCTTCCTCCTCAAAGTGGACAAGATTTTACAAGACTAACTGCTAGTGCGCTAAACACCATTCAATGGAAACACCTGCAAATCGCAGGTTCACATTGCAGTTTGCACTTTGTCGAAATTTTAGAAGTATCGCTTTTTATTTTGCAAAATACTATAATCGAAACACAGTTACTGACACCAGTTAGACAATCTTCCTGGTTTACTAATAATTTTGACAAAGTGTAATGGGTTTTGCTAACTGTCGGTCGCTCCAATAGACTCCAGGATATGTCACTCAGTCATGCTTCTTAAACATGTACCTCCTTATGGCCTTATATCCTCTTAAATATTTTGTTATTTTCAAAAGTACCACCAGCACACTGAACTGGAGGAGGAAATTTTACTAATGCCGCCATAATGGCTTTTTTACCAAAATTCTACTGTTGTCAGAGATTTTTGTTTTTTATTTAACACTGATTGCCTTTTTCATACCTGGGTCTAAAATGCATTTTTGGTGATCACAACTGGAAATATTGAGGACGCATTGAGCCTGCACTGAGATCCAGCTACTCCCATTGCATTTGAAGGTGGTGTGGATCATGTGAGCCCATGCTTTTAGTAGTGTTAATGCAAACATGTCCTGGGCTACACTGAGGGGACATTTACTCAACTAACTGTACTCCCTATGGGGAAAATACTGCAACACAGCTGGGAAATCTGGGTTTTTTTCCAGCTGTTTTCAGTGAATCGTTTTGAACAAAGCAGTTGACTAGATGTGCAAGACAAAAATAAACCTTCTAAAGTGAGTGACTCCAAAGCCTACTTTTTAAAAACAAGGTAAGATGCTGGATTATATCAAAGTTTCAGATCGGTCTGGTTAATAATTGTGATAACATGTAGAAGCTGTTTGCAAAACTGGTAAGGTACTCTGGAATTTTATCTTCGCCAACAGAAATTATGTATTATTGAGGAAGTCATTCAATGTATTGTATGAAGGTGTGAATTGGGATGCCCACTTTTTTTCGTTTGCAATTAAGTATAACTCTTTAATTAAGCTGCTATTTTGTTAGATAGGAGACACAGATCTCACATACCTCAGACACATTAGCAAAGTAAGAAAATATCCTTTTTCATTGTAGTCTGATTTTCAACTCCATTGGGAGCTGTAGTCATAGAGCGGTATGACCTGGCTTTGTCAAATTAAAACAAGGTCCATCTTTCATTGCTCACGAATGACATTTTAAATGACCAGCTTTGTGTGCTTCCTTCAGTTTCTGTTTGCTGGAACCCACATGAGAGATGATATAGCTTCAGAGGCCTATGAGGATGAGCTGGACATGGGTCGCTCTGGGTCATACCTCAACAGCAGCATAACATCAGCATGGAGCGAGCACAGTCTGGACCCTGAGGACATTCGGGTATGCAGTGTATTGATATATTTGTCCTTTCCAATAGTTTAACTTGGTAATACTTTAAATCTTACAGAAATACTGAGCCATGGCAGTTTTTTATTGCAGACGCCAGACGAAATGGGCCATCTCAGTTCTATTAATGGCTGTGGCGTAAGGTCTTGCGACAGCCTTTGGGAAAAACGTACCAACGTGAGCAGAGATATCTGTTTGTCTGTTAGAGCTGAAGAAGTCTCTCTACCAAAATATTTAGGTACCTCGAGCCTATTACTTACAGGAAGTGGTACTGTGATGACATCCAGGTGCTTGCAAGCATTTATTGTCTTGAATGATGATAAAGATGGATTTAATTCAGGACCGAGCTTGGAGGCTGTTTCAGACCTAACACTAAAAGCACACTTTGTTCCTTAGTTGATGCTGTTCAAGACTGTCCTGTCTTTGCTTTTATTTTCAGCACGTATGTGATCTTCAGTAGTCCGTCAGCTGTTTAACAACTGTTTGTAGTCACATGTCATGAAGTTGTACTGCATGATCTCTGTAGTAGAATGTCTGCTTTTTTTGTAGCTATGTCTTGTAGCAGTTTTCAATTTGTCATTTAAGGCAACTTAACAAAACTTATTACTTTGCATGTGTTTTTATCAATTCTTAGGAGGAGCTGAAGAAATTGTACTCCCAGCTGGAGATTTACAAGAGGAAGAAGATGCTAGCGAACAACCCCCATCTGCAGAAAAAGAGGAGCTCTAAGAAAGGGCTGGGTCGCTCGCTAATGAGGCGAATCACAGAAATTCCTGAATCAGTTCATCGGCAGTGCAGCCGAGAAGACAAAGAAATGGGAGAACATGGCAGCAATCGTAACAGCATCTGCATGTTGAAGAAGAACCCCTTAGAAGCATTTCATCCAGTGAAACCAGCAAAAGAGGAGACACTGAAGAACAAGGTTTTTTCATTGAAGAAGTCCCACAGCAGCTACGACCATGTCCGTGACCAGATTGAAGACTCCAACAGCTCGGTGACAGAAAAGACGGAGGTGGCTAATGCTGAAGGGTCTATTCTGGATACACTCGTGGGCAAAAAACTGGTCAAGAAGAAGTCCAGTGACAATGTAAATGCTCCCAGTGAGTCTACAGAGTCAGTTCCTTTAGTCTGCAAGTCAGCAAGTGCTCATAACCTCACTGCTGACAAAAAACCAATTCATCCTAGAGCCTCAATGCTGAAGAAGTCCCTCAGTGTCATCGCCAGTGCCAAAGAGAAGACTTTGGGGTTGACTGGAAAGACCCTGAGTGCAGAGGACAGCAATAAGAAGAGTCAGCCAAAGAGCAAAGACACAAAGACCAATGCAGAGCCAGAAAATGAGTGCCAGCCCAAGATGATTATCAGCCAGTCTGTTGAGTACAAACAAAGTGCTATAAAAGGTAGGATCATGAAACAGCCAGTAAGTGGCAGCCACCCTACAATCTGTTCTGATCCAGTCACAGGAAAGGACCTCTATGATCTTTCAGAAGTGTGTCCTTGGGAGGTAGAAGATCTCCCAACTCCATCCGAGAACAAGGTCCAAAAGCATGTATCAATAGCACCAAAGGAAACCACAACAATTCACGGAGGAAGCACCAAAGGAAGCAAATCCCAAAAGCAGAAAGCTTCTGATCAGTCTCCGTTGAGTGGTAGGCACTCTAAGGAGGCTCAGAGGGCATCAGCCATTCGAGCTGAGGTATGTCCATGGGAAGATGGAGGTGACAGTCAAGCTAGTCCAGCTGATGGCTCAAAGCAACCTATGTCCCGTTTGTCTAAGGCTAAGCAGTCTGATTCTGCATTGGAAAGCTCCAAAACACATCGGGCAGAGGTTTGTCCATGGGACTTTGAAGAGCCCCAAAAGACGACAGAGTTAGCTCGATCACCAGATATGACAAAACAGAAAAAGAGTGCCTCTCCAGTGGACGGAAGAGAAAGAGGCGTCATATCTGATGCAGCCAAAGTGGAAGCATCTTTCCAGCCACCAACTTCAAAAGCTGAGATATGTCCCTGGGACTACGACGGCACCGCAGTTTCATCTAGCCCTGTACAAGCTTCCAAAACTAAGGAATCCCCTTCAAAAAAGAAAGAAACCCTATCCACAAGGACAATTGAAAAGGAGACATCAAAAGATGCTGATGAGGAGAAAAGTAGAACAAAGGCTAAAGACAGGAATAAATCTTCAGAAAAACACATTAGCCAACAGAAAATGGCTGAGGTCTGCCCGTGGGATGTGGAGAGTCCTCAGGAGGTGCCACTTGTAGAAAAGAGGAAAAGCTCCAATGTTGGAGCCGCCAAAGCAAAGCAGGCTGAAGTTTGTCCATGGGATTTTGAGGATACATCAGATAAAAAAGGTACAGACCAAAGTGCCCTTGCAGTGAAGCAGAGCAATCCAAATTCTAAAGGTGGAGCTGCAAGTTCTGCTAAAAAGGCAGACGTTTGCCCCTGGGACTTTGACGAAAGCAAATCCAGCAAGAAGGCATGACACTCAACTTAAAATGACCACTGAAACTATAGTTATCAGTGTATATTTTTTTTCACTTGGAAATCGTTAAATATTACCTTTTAATATTTGCACGGTGACTTGGAAGCAAAGTCGATCGAGTTTCACAAGTTGCCTTCCTTTCCGAGGTTTTGTTTTACATATTTTAAAAATAAGTAAAATGTACAAAAAACAGATCAAAGTCAACATGAGCATTCCAGAATAATACAGGAAAACCCTGAACATAAATTGTAGAACAATTATGCAACCTTTGACTTAATCTTTTTGTTTCATGAGTGTCAAGCATCTGCTTTAATCAAGTCAGCAGGTCTTTTGTTTTTTCACGCATTATAATAACAGGATATGACTTGACAGTAGAGATGTAAAGAAAAATATTGTTTATTAAAAAAAGTATTAAATTAAGGTTGAAATGTAAAAAAGCAAATGGTAAAGCCAAAGAATGAGGGAATACCTACAAAGAGGGGTGTCAGTCTTTGGAACAAAGAGAGAATCTGTAACAAAGAGAGAGAAAAAAAAAAGGCTATGGCACTTCAGCGAGCGACAGATTTTTTTTTTTCTTCTTCATCTACAGTTTGGCCTCTAATTTTTAACCACAGACAGAAAAACACACAACAAAAAAAACTCAAACATTCTTTTTGCTTTTGTTTGTACTTATATCTATTTAATTGTAGTTCTCTACAGATTCAAATGCTTCCAAGTCTGCAGAGATGTACTGTATGTGCCTAACTAACTATCATTGTCTTGTATCAGTCTGAAGTGAAGCAAGTGGCTTTTTCTTCAGCATTTTGTGACGGTGAATCATATTAACAGCATGCACAGCCAGGTGCCGAGTAGCTGGACCTTACCTGTTCGTCAACTGGAACAGTTGACGCGTTGACAAATTTATGTTGTAGTTTTTGTCAACTTTTTCTCAAATTCTGAATGCATTTGTGCTTCTTCCTCTTGATACTAAAAGCTAAAGGGTGACAAAAATTATGTGGAGAGCAGATTTAGCACAAATGTGTCTGAATGGCTCATATGTTCATGTAGGTAAACAAAAAAGGGATGAAAAATTTAAAGAAAAGTCGTTAGCAACTATTTTATTCATGAATCCAGCATGGATCTTTGTGCTGCATCAAATGTGTGTCTGTAGACATAATATTATCTATTTAAAGACAAGATGTGTCAACCTCAAATTTAATACGGTCAAACCCTGCCTTCCAGTTTTCACTCTCACTGCCTGAATAAACGAGAAACAAGTAAAAAAAAAGGACCAATACAACAAATTTGCTTAATAATAACTTGGGTTTTGTATTAAAGTTGTAGCCATTAAACATGACAAACTCCATGCATGTTGGCAGCTGCCATTGGGTTGATATCCAGTTCCTAGTGTGTGACTCAGTGCCGTAAATAAAAATGCAGCTGTCACAAAAAGTTGTGAAGTGCATTTCTCAACCTTGGGATGCTTCAGGGCAACGATGGCTCAAGGAATGTGCAATGAATTTCAGTATGCCATCAAAATGAGTCAGAAGTGTAGAGTTTAAAGGTCAGAAATGTTTGTAGTATATTTTAAATCTCAACCACAAAGTTTTGACTGTATAAAATTTTTCTCCAACTGAGGGAAACTAAATGGCTAACACCCTTGTTTGGAGAGATTAGCATCCATTGTGACTTACTTGTTTACAACTAATGAAAAGAGTAAGTAACAGTAAGTAACATAAATACCAACATGAAACCTGAGTTTTCATTTAGCAGATCTGTCATTTAATATTTGACCCTTAAATAGTCTTAAATGCTCTTTTGCAATCACTTAAAAAAAATCTGTATAAAAAGCCCTTTCTAGTCTAATTCCGACCTAATTAGAGTCAATTACATTAATAAACATAATCAAATCAGAATTGGAAATAGCATTGTGGTTATCAATTAAAAATCTGACTAAACCTTTTAAAGGTTTAAGTTGTTCCATGTTTTGTATCAAAATGTCTAAATATTAATCATGCATTATTCATCCGGAAATTAGGGTGAGAAAGAAGAGTTTCCCAGTTTAAAAATAGTCATTAAACACCTACTGTGACCAATATTTGCAGTTAGTATGACATCTGCAGCAGTTTATGCTATCTTATGAGAATTACTGAATGTTGTGACTGATTGTGATTATCTGTTATTGCTTTTAAATTCCTAAAGACAAAATACTGGAGCTCAAAATGTGATTAAAACCAGCAGTTACGTCTTGGGTTAAAAAGTTCCTCAATTGATGAATTTTTTTGGCATGACTAAGCATAATCCAGTGACTAATATTTATAAAATAATTCTGTATTAAACTTACACTCTAAAAGTGTATGATTTGAGAAATTACATGTCTGCAGCTGATATGTTAGACATCGATTGTTTTATGAGCTCCTTCAGGATAGAGAAGAACCATCACCGTCTACAGGTTGATTGTAACGCTTTGATGGATCTATATGATATTTATGAAGCAGATGTTAGGTGTAATTTATTATCTGAAAGATCCTTTCACACAGGGTATCCTGACCTCTGTGAGCAACAACAGCGACAACTCAGAAAACTATTTCTATAATAAAACTGGTCTTTAGAGTCACTGCCGCAACAGATTTACTGCCCTGGGTGATGAATAACATGCTGGCTCTTTGTTGTCTGTGCAAGACGGTTATAAATAAGGAAATATGCTTGTTTCATGGTAATTATTTTTTACAACTTTTTATGTGGAGTCCAGACATGCTCTATGATTGAGGTCAAATCCAAAAGAAAAGAAGGAACTGAAACAAGCAATATTTAATGGTGTTTTAATGAAAATAGAAGGTATTTTAATTTCTTTGTTGATTTCGAATATTTAAAATTTTTCAGATTTAAATAATTATAATCTAGAAAATTAAAGAAATAAGTGCAATACCCCAACATTAACCTAAAGACTATGTCACATCCTTAAATTACAGTGAATCAAATCATTTTTTAAATTAGCATATTTTCAGATTGTGTGCTTTCTGTATGATTCCTCAGTTCAGTCAGTCCTTAGCTGTTTGTGTATTAACTGTGTAAAACATAACCGGTGTTTGTTACTGACAGTTTCTCTAGAGATTATCACTGTAATTTATTCTCAGCATCAATAAACCGGTGCAAGTTCAAACCCTACTTTGGGTGTGCAAATCCAGTCCATTGTCCTTGTGCCATCTTGACATAGACGATGCCATGTCTTGTAGCTGTTTGTCCACCAATCAGGTCTTTAACCATGGTGCATTTCTGTTGGCTAGCTGCTTTAATTTAAACCTGACTTCTTATTCTCGTGACTGAACCAAGTCACACTATGGCAAATATGGCAAAAAACTAATGTTACTACTACTATTCAATGCTGTAACGTTGTTAATCTTGCTCTTGTGGCTTCTGCATGAATTCAAGAAATTATAAGGACCAATGTTTCACTGCCCTTGATAGAACAAAAAGAAAAAAAAGTGATCTTTTATGGACTGTTACAAGTTGTATAGTGAGTGATACTGTCCCTAACCCACTGTATTCTGTGCTTGTTATGACTATTGCTCTATGACAAGCTTATAGCATCAATATATGGGAATATTTGGTAGATTTATATTGTGTTATATTGTGATAGCATGTACATAAAAGATACCTCCTCTGCAATAAATATTTATATGAAAATAAATGTGTGCTTACTGCCTTTGAATATGTTATGGCTGCAGTTTTAAACTGTCCTGATTTGCATCTAAGAAAATGCCTGCTGAGAATAAACCTCATAAAACAAAGATCCTGCAGCATTTTCTGCTCTATTTCTTCTGCAATGCCTCTAATCCCCGGAGAAGCTGAAACAAGACCCTCCCATGATGCATTTGTGTCTCATCCCTCTCTCAGGTTTGCTTATTGCTTATATAGACATGTAGCTAGACAAATCGTGGCCTTTAACAGCATCGTGCATGGCAATCACTTTAAAACATGTGTCTTGGCGACTGTCCTGAAAGGCTTTTATGGCTTGTTGTGGTCTTTTTTAACAAAGATCAATGAGCACCCTGCAAGAAGCTGGAGGTAAAAGATGATATCTAGTGCTGACTCCATGCAGAAAAACTCTGTGCTGTTAGTTTCCAATTCCAAAATAATTAAAAGTAAAGGTGAAATTATTTATTTTCCTGAGCCAAAGGGCAATTGTTACCTCCTATATTAATGCTTTTCAGCCCCATTTATTCATGGTAATACATAAAGAAAATTATGTCTACCCTGTCACAAGAGCTTATGTCTTCATAGAGGTGGAAGCAGTCAAATAGCACTGCTGAAGGCTATTGTGTGAAGGAAACATGTTAGTATTGATCCCTGTTTACAGAGAGCTTTTAGAGCCTTTCTGATAAATAGAAGATCAATACAAGCTGCAGTAGGGAACAGAAAAAGAGAGAGTAGAAAACGATAACAAATGAACCTGTGATGCTCCATTTAATATTCGTTACAGTAAGATGGCAGTTTGATTTATGCAGCTCAAACCAGACTCATAACCAGAGCGAGTAATTATTTTTATATATGGCAAAGTTTAGCCAATAAAGTCCAACAAGGCAACATTTTCTAAATTAAAGAAAAATGTAAATAGTTACTAAAAGCAAATTAAACAAAAAGTAAAACAAGAAATGGGTAAATTGCAACTTTTGTCATTATTTAGAAGTATTTCAAAATCGCTATGTCTTCGTTAGCGATCAATGATGATTATTTGTGCAATCCTTTATTAGTCCCACACAGGGACAAAATTTTTATTTCAGAGGCAGGGGGAGGGGGTGGGGGTATTTTTTTTTATATATAAAACTCATTTTTCACCTCACTGTGTTTTCTAGTAGTTCTACTTTTCTTTTGCTACTTTTAAGCTTTATATTCACTTTTTTGGTTTGAGTGGTTGTAAAGCATGTAGCAAAACATTATCACCAAATTTCACCTTGTTCGTCAACTTCACACCAACTCAGTACCATTAATTTTACTTGTTTATGGAATATCATCATTTACATAGCACCACCCAATGGTGGGCAGGTCAAACTGGCATCACATGCGGGAAGAAATTGAATAAAATGTCCATTATTTAGTGTAAATTTAATTTTAACACAGAACCATTTAATTTTTTTTTGTTAATGAAAAGTGAACAGCATGACCACAGAAGGGTCAACCTGCGATCAATGGCAGAGATAAATTCCTGGCAGTTTCTTCCTGTTCAAGGCATCAACTCTTTCTTGAAATATATGACAAACTGCCACATTGCTAAGGTTTTTCTGCCTCATGCAGTTGCAAAGCCAGGTCTTTAACCTCCTAAGTGCGCTGAAACTCTTCTCAGCTTCAGCGGACAATGTTGGAGCAATCAACGGGAACAGCCAATCACACAAGAAACGCCAATGGTGGAGCTTGCGGGCGCTCTAAACTAAAGGAAACAGGCTTCAGCTTGATCGCCCGTTTTCCGTTTGATCCTAGTGCTTGACCTGTCTCTGTTAACTAAAGTGAAACATTGTTTTTGGACAGTAAAAAGTGCAGGGGACCAGAATGGCCTTTTGAAAAAGTGCAGGGGACATGTCCCCTGTGTTCCCCCCTAAAATGACTTCCATGGTCCCACAGTGGGGAAATTCTTTCTTTGCATTTTGATCCATCCCAGTGGCTTGGAACAATGGGCTGTCGGATTCTGGCGCCCTGGGGTAAAACACGGGTTAAGGGCCATGCTCAGGTGCTTTGTTTTTTTTTGTTTTTTTTACATTTTACGAACCACCTGTTAAATTTCAAGTAATCTGTGCACAATACACTGCTTGTGTAAATTACACGTGTCTTGATAAAAAAACAAAGTAAAGTTGTTGGAAAATATGTTTCAAATGATTATTGAAACTACCATATAGATCTCAAGCACTTTTCGCTTGTCCCTACTTGTAAGTGACGAACTTGCATGTCAAATAAAACCTATTTAGCATGGCAGAAGAAGAAAAACAGTGAGTCACATGACACTAAAGAAACGACTCATCAAGATTTATGCTTACAGCATGGGCAGACCAAGGTTAAGGTTTGTCTTCAATTTTTTTATATTTTCCCAATTATTGCAGCCTTAACTGCGTGTGTCACTCTAAACAATGCAATCTTGATACTAAAACTGTAAGAATAACGCAAATTGATTTTATTTTTTTCTTTATTATTTAATATTACTAACTCTGTCCTCAATGTTAACAGTAACATTACATTTTACAGCTATCATATTTACCTGAATAAAAGATCACATTAGCATTGATTTTCAACCCTGTTACTTTATTTACAGGGTTGCATCTAATTCAGTTCACTCAGAAGTGGTAATCTATGGTCTAAAGTAAGAATAAATGTGTGTATAGTTTAGCATAATACACTTGTTGCTATTCAGTACTGAAATCTTCAAGAAGGTTTTCCAAGAGGAACCTGCTCGATTATGGGAAAAATGATAATCCTGATTATTTTAATGAAATTGAGATCTCAATCTCTGGGGGTGTACTGGAGACATTTTGTTTTCACGTTGAAATCCGCGTCATATTCAGCTCTATGGTGCGGCTTGACCACAGGTCCGTAGCGGTGGCGAAACATTGGACTGT
>JBAMHW010000020.1:2757953-2768924 GCA_037177495.1 Rhadinocentrus ornatus | reverse complement strand
AATTTCAGACCCCTCCATGTTTCTAAGTGGGAGAACTTGCAAAATAGCAGGGTGTTCAAATACTTAGTTTCCTCACTCTCTATATATATCAATGTATCAAAAACTTTTAGTTTTGTTACACACTGCACCTTTAAGTAGTTTGTGATGGGAAAAATAGAAACAAAACCAAGAAATGAAAGAAAACAGAAAATTACTGCAAAAACAACTTTTAAAATTAAATTCAAAGTAAATTTAACAACATATCAGCCAGAATGGGACTAAATACTGACTCTTTCACTTAGTACTCAGGAGTAGCCCCATTATCTATCCCTTCTGACCTCAAAATGTGGACTTTATTTCTATCACATATGAGGTACACATCAATTTCACAAATTCCTGTGACATTATGTTAGCCTGTGGAGTTGTTTCTGTAGTCAGTTGCACAAAACAACAGTGATTATTTAAGATTTTGCAATGAGACTGACCGTATTATCTTTATTGCCCTGGATGACAGCTTTCACACCATGGAATCAGAATCAGTATCAGAATCAGTTTTATTCACCAAGTATGAACACGTACAAGGATTTTCTGTTTGCCAGTAGATGTTGTCACTCTAGTAGAAGTATAAAGATAATTAAAGTAATAGTGCTGTTTATGAAAGAGCTTTGTATACAAATACAAATTACAAGTACAAAGTACGTTTGGACTTGTCCAAACAGCAACGACATCAAAAGATAAAAACACAAGGGGATGTTAGACGCTGTTAAGTACAGTGTTCAGAAAAATAACAAATGAATGAAGATATGCAAAAAGAGAGGGTTGTACAGTTATTGGACACATCTGAGTGCCACATTTACACTTCAAAATCAGTTACAGTAAAAGGTCAAGCATAAAAAATATGGTTAGAATTGTATATTATTTACAATATTGTCAGAGATTTTTTTTAAATTCTACACATTGGCATTGCATCTCTTGAATGCAATGATAAGTTTAATTTTGGTTGCACTGTATATATACACACTCTATACGCTGTAATTACCCTTTTCAACAAAAGAAAAAAAAATCATTTCTGTGCAATTTCGTTTTAGCCTTATACAATTCTGCCTCCTGCACAATTGCACAATTTGCGCAATTTCTTTTGAAACCAGGCGGTCCAAGGTGGCGATTTATCAGTGGAGCAATTATCAATCAACAATATTAATGCCACCTGCTGCCAAAACAGCTGTGTACTGGAGAGGCAAGTGCCATGTACCCAGGCTTTCCCAGCAGACCACAGTGTTATTAGATGTTGATCTATGGTTTTCATTTCACATGTTAGTAGTTTTCACACTGTGGGTGATTGATGTGCAATTAACTATTTTTAATTGTGCTCCATTACCAGATAGAGAGAATATCTGACTTAATATTGTAGTTTAAGTTTAGAATGTGTGAAGTTAAACCTCTACATGTCTGCTTCCTGCTTCCTTAAACACTCGCTTGCGGCTTGCTCTCGCTCTTAGCTTAGATTTTCATGCAGCTTTTTTCCCTACTTTTTTTACTTACAAACCCACAGTAGCTTTTAAATACCTGTAAATCACTTAGACTAAAGCATTTTTAATATAAACTGCAATATTTTCATTTTCCTTATATTTTCAGCACTCCGACTACAAAGCCTACACACTAAAGCTAAAGCTAAGTAGCTTGTAATAGTGCTAACACTAGCAAACGAGCAGCAAGATGCCTTGCATCTCCACAGATGACTACCAAGATCTATATAAAAAAAATAACAGCGCTGGAGGCGAAAGTTTGCCACCTTGAAGTAAAAAAATTGAAGTAAATGGACTGTATGGAAATTAAACAACATTGTCATTGATTCAAAACAGTAGCGATGAGCAAGCTAACAGATGGCTAAAAGGCACAGATAACACTACCAAGAAAGAGCCTGAGACTGATAACCAGTCAGATAGAAAAAGCCAGGGAAAGCTATAGGCTGGGCCTGAAACTCTGATTATTGGTGATTCTACTATAAATGATTGTGAGGGAGATGCAGACACCCCCTCACTAAGCAGGTGCTCAGCATGTGGGTACATACACTATATACACCCTGATGCCATTTATTTGTATTTCTTTGGTTTTTGTTAATGTATTGATCCACTAAAGATGGATCCTATTTAGTTGGTTAAAACATTGATTTAGTTTATTTTCAGTAGATGTCTTGGTTTGTCTCTAATCTCTCTCTCTCTGAGGTGATTTTGGAGCTCATCACTATCATGGAGGCGCGCCCCTAACATGGGCCTGGTGTACCTAATTAGCTTGGATGGCACTGACCAAGTGGCCGGAGGAGATGGGGGAGATTAGGGTGGAAGTAGTTAGTTTTCTTTTTGCTTTATCAGTACAAGTTGTTCGTGTGGTTTAAGTAAATGGTTAATGAGGGATGTAATTTTGTATTTTGTCGGATGGTGATTGAAACTAATTTGTAGAGGATGTTTTTATGGGTCACAATTGTAAATACACTCCTGTATTTGTAACTAAATGGTTTTGGCATAGCCTTGATATTCTTGGTAAGAAAAGAGAGAAGAGTGATGGATACGCATGCTGCTGCGGCCAAAGTGAAACAATAGAACATGAGCTGGTTCATTGCAGCAGATATGAGACAGAAAGAAAGTAGATGGTTGATAAACTCAGAAATATAAACGTTGTTACGTCATTTGCCAACCGCCAATAAAACAACAGAAGAAGAAGAGACGAGTGATGCTGGATGTAACTGGAATGTGATGACATGTTCTTGTCCCTGGAGTACCTAGCCTTGGTGTTGGATTGGCGTGGCCCGCAGTGGTCTTGCCTGGGGGGGT
Source organism: Rhadinocentrus ornatus (assembly GCA_037177495.1). Classification (NCBI taxonomy): domain Eukaryota; kingdom Metazoa; phylum Chordata; class Actinopteri; order Atheriniformes; family Melanotaeniidae; genus Rhadinocentrus; species Rhadinocentrus ornatus. The sequence goes on along the minus strand of JBAMHW010000020.1, from coordinate 2,766,114 downwards.
CGGGTTCCGTCAGATTCCTTGGATCTGTGGGGTGCCCACTCTCCGTGCGACCCACGGTGCAGCGCCCAGTGCCTGCTGGGCCTGCTCACAGTCGTCCTTGGCTGCTCAGTGCCCCTGCCTCGTCGTGCCGGGGGGCTCCGGTCTGGGGGCCCCTCTGCTCTGGGCTGAGTGGAGCCACTGCTCACTCTGCTATGGCTGTCCTGGCCTCTGTGCTCTGTTGACCCGCCTGGCTTTTGGGGCCCCCTTGCAAGCACACATTTCATCCTTGTTGCATGGTCACACATGCACATTCATGTTCACACGTGCATGCTCTCACTATTTGCTTTCAACTAGACGCTGCTGATATTTGTGTGTTGGTACTTCTCTTTACAGGTATGTTTGATGACTGTTGTACTTTTTAATCATTATCCTATTTTCTTTATGTATCGTGTAGTACAATGGTAGTTTATATTGTTTTTATGAATACTGATGTTTTGCACTGACATATCAAGACTAAAGAAATTAAGAATGTAATAAAAATTAAAGCTGCAAGCAGCGATAAAGGCCCTAATGGTCATTGTCTCCATTTGAGGATCACCTGGTACCTCACTAGGCCCAGTAATGACATCTGAAGTGTTCGTGGCCATGTTTCTGACAAATTGTGTGAAATAAATACAAATGGAAGCATGGTTTTAAAATATGCAAAAATCAACTTGGTCACTTGGATTTTTTTGTTCGCCCGATAATTTAGGATATGTGTAGTGAATTTCATAAAGATTGATGACATGCAGTGGCGGGACATCATAAATAGGTGGCACTCTTGTTCAATTTTGACCGTACAGTCCCAAGCACCCTAAAATAAGTTAATTTACGAATTCCTTTGGGACGGTAGGCAAAATTTGGTGAGTTTTCAAGCATGTTCAGGTCCTCTTAAATGCAACTGATTCATCTGAAAATAAAAGAATAATAAGGAAAAAACAGAGCAATTACAAAAGGCCTTCACACCGCCTTTGGTGCTCGGGCCTAACAAGAATAAGAATAATAAAAATATTCCAAACATCAAGGACTGTCATGATGCGGGCGAGATGACAGACCCAGAAAGCAGACCAGAGGATTGTGAGAGAAAATAAACAATTTATTAATTGCTGACTGGTACAGCAGGGCAAAGAAGGAGAGGTCTTCACGGCGCGTGGTTCTTAGCCTGGAAAGAGAGTCAGAGTTAAATAACGGGTCGCTGTGTCATGGACATAAAAACTAGAATTGTCTTCACCGGCTTAGTCCTACTTTGTGGTTCAGGATCCTGATGGAGGCGGGCTTGACGGAAGGAATAGCTGTGGAGCCGGAGGGCAGACAGGAGAATCGACAGGCAGGTGAATCCGAGGACTCCGTAGGTTGGCAACCCCAGGAACTGGGCGAATTGGGGCAGGCCGAAGTAATCTGGCAGGTCGGGTAAGGGTTCAATCAGCAGCGGATGTCTTGGCGCAGTTCTCAGGCTGAGAAGAACAGGCGATCCGGCAACAAGCTGGCAGCCGGCTGCTTGATATACCCCGCCTCTTGATTGGGATGATTCGATGCATGTGTGGCAGGAGTAAATCCAACCAGACCACCACACCTCCTACGGCTGAAAACAGTTTACCTGATCAAGTGCCGTTACCCAAACCTAACCTCCCATCCAGCCCCCATGACAAGGACAGCCATTTATATAACATGTCTCCCTTGGTAGAGCAAATCTGTCCGGCAAAATATGGCACACAGTCCGCCGTTCTGTACATTAGGATGCTGGACAGGACAAGATAAAAAAAAAATTTAAAAAAATTGTACGATTCCTGTTCACACAAATGTCTCAATGGAGGTGATCACAAGATGGTGTATAATCGAGAACACAAGTGAGATGTTTAACTAGGTCTTCTCTTTACCACCTGCCCCGCCAAGAGGTTCAGTCAATGAGCTTACCGCTATTTTAATGCTAAAATGTTAAATAATATGGATGCTATTTCTCCTATTAAGGTAAAGGTGGTCTCTGGAAGTAAACAGTCTCCATGGAGAAATTCCACACTAGTGAAAAATGTAAAAAGAGAGTTTCGGAAAGCCGAGCACCAATGGAGAAAAACCCATCTACCGGTTCAGTATGACACGTTAAAGAGAAACTTCATTCTTATAATTTACAACTGAAAAAGTCCTATTTATATGATATTAATAGCAAAAGCTGTCATATAATTTGGCCTTATTTGCTACTGTTGACACTGTCGACTCACCTGTGTCAGCAGCACCTGAACTTTATTCAACCAAAGCCTGCAGTTAGTTTGCAAAATCCTTCAGAGAAAAAATCCAGAATATCAGACAAACAGTTGGTTCATCAACAGCAGGTTTAACAGGCATACTGTGTCCATTTCAAATCAGTTTATTCACTATGACACACTTTAATTCCATTAACAGCAAAGACCTGGCCGACATTTTACTTCGGCTGAACTCCTTTTCTTACTGTTTGAATATCCCGCCCGCAGTTTTTTTTAAAAGGTCTCAACGACTCTGGAGCAAGATCTGCTACAGATTGTGAACTTGTCTTTAATTTCGGGTGTCTTCCCAGAACTTCTAAAAACAGCTGTAATCAAGTCTCTGAGAAAATCTTGACAAGACACAAATTAACTACAGGCCAATCTCAAATCTTCTCTTTTTAAGAAAGATCATTAAAAAGATGTTTTTCATCAGCTAAATTACCTTTTAACACAAAACAACTGCTATGATATCTTCCAGTCTGGTTTTACTGGACCTCAGTGCTGAATTTGAACCAGCTGACCACAATATGAAGTGGGTGGGCTTCTCTGGCACTGTACTAAACTGGTTCAAAACATACTTAGAGAACAGAAAGTACTTTGAGTTAATAGGTAACTTTACATCTGAGCAAACAAGAATTAGGTGTGGAGTTCCCCAGGGTTCGATCCTGGGGCCTCTTCTGTTTAGCTCCTGCTGGCACAGGTAAATGCATTGAGGAGATTAATGACTGGATGTGCCAGGTCATCTAGATCATGTTTCTTATCAGTTCCCAGATTCAGAACTAGACATGAATAAGCTGCATTCAGCTTCTATGCTCCACATGCCTGGAACAAACCCCCAGAAAGCCTCAGATCAGCTGAAACACTTCACCCAACTGTTCTCTGCTGCATTTCAATAGTTTTTATTTAGAAGTCCAGATCTGCATCTGTTTCTTTTAAGTTTGAATTTTTACAAATTTTTTTAAGCTTAATCATGTTTTAATAGTTTTTTTTAAACCAATATTCTTTCTTTTTCCTTTCACTTTGGTTTTTAATGTTGAATTATGTTTCTTATTTTCTGATGTTTCAATGTTTCTGTAGAGCACTTTGAATCACCCTGTTGCTGAATTGTGCTGTACAAATAAACTTGCCTTGTCTCGGCTACATCTGACAGTGTTTTGGGCTAAAGATAAAACACTCAATAAGGTTTTTTGTAACCGTTTGTGATGTGTCAATATTTTTCAGGCACACTTATAATGAAATGAGTAAATCTGTAACCATAAGGTCTACTTGAATACTTTTGGAGTCATAGTAAAAGCAACATTTGTGAGATTTGTAAAACATACATATTAGTATATGTGCTGCTGGTGAAGAATAAATTAGGCTGGCACATAGCAGAAATAGGCTCAGCTATAAAACAACAAATTAAAAAACGTTCAGGATGAATATGAATGTTTCTTTGGAATGATGCAGCTGTTGCTCTAAACCTCTATTACATCATAGTACAATATGTAAACATTATCTCTGCAAAAGCCAACTCTGGTAAAGTTAAGCACAAAAAAATCAGGGAGGTTTTTGCTCATGGTGAGGTCTCTAAAATGTCTGTTTTGGATCAGTTTGGCACAATCTGCTCTTAATCTCCCTCAGTTGAGACACCTCAGGTTTTAGAAGGTTAAGATTAAACAGTGTCTGTGACAACAGTGTTACCTGTTTGTATGTCTTGCATCGATCTGACCTATGCATGTTAAAGTGAATGTAAAATTTCATTTAGTTAAAACATCCTGAAACGTAGGAACCATACAGTATATGCAAGTCACTTCGTGTATGAGTATGCTGTAGTGTCACTTTGTGTGTGCATTCTGTGGTTTAAAATAGCTGCAGTCACCTGGGCGCATCACAGGTCTTGGAGGATGTAGGGGTGGGGTGAACTCAGGAGTGAATTTTTTTTCACTGCAAAACAGCTTACGACGTAATTCATGCATCATGTCTTCAATGTATTGTTGATTCCTTGCACATGCTGAATAATATTTAATGGATCATAAACAAAGGTGAGACGAAGTAATAGCCTAGCGCGCTTCATCAATTATCTCCTGTGTTTAGCCTACCGCTGCTGATAAGTCTATTGGGTTGGACAGTTAGCCAAAAACATGAAGTGCTCAGGAGACTCTTCGACATCTTTAAATCTCATTGAAAGCCCCAGTTGTTGTTTTTTTTTATTGAAAGACCCAAAATTTAATTTCCCTGCCACTAAGTCGACTTTCTCTTTCGTCTCCCTTCTTTTGTGATAAAATCAATCTGAATCCAGTTCCTCAAGTCTCATTTATAAGTATGAACAATAAGCAAGTTTTTTTTTTAGAAATGTTCTCTTTTTGTCACTTAAATGGTAAGAAGTGACAAAACGGAGGTCTGCCTGCAAAATACAACATTGTGCAGCAAACTGAGCCCTTTGGATTTTCTGTAATGTGTGACAGAATAACAGATGGATGCTGCTGTGCCTCTTTGTTGTCTTTGCAGGACAACGGGGGGACATGGTCCAGCATGGCAGGACTTATTTTTAAACCTCAGCCGGTGATCGGTGCTTGAATCATGGCCTGTTTTTGTGTGGGCAGTGATGGACAGTGGCTGGGAGGAGGAGAGACGGTAGATGAGAGCAAGCTGGCTGCTTGGCTCAATCCAGCGTGCTCCGCCGCTGACTCATCTGTCCTTCAGATACATGTATGGTTGGGGGAGGAAGGTGGGAGGAGGGAAGGGGGGTTGAGGACATCTCTTGTGTTGTGGTGTGGACTCATGACTCATGCAGAGGGGGCTACATGCGTGGGGTGAACCGAGGGGGAGATGTGATAGTTACACATGTGGAAACATGCAAGCTGCACAGCATGATTAGAAGAGCACAGATTGCTTTCATTGTCCATGACAACCTCAAAAGGACGTCACCTCCAGAAATCATGTTTAAAAGCAAGGTTTTTATTCTTTAACTATATTTAAAGTAATTGGTGGGTATTTTAAATTGAAAACTTCTATTTTACTTATTGTTCCAAATATTACAATAAAATAAAATATAATTTGCTCAAATTATAAAATCGCATCTGTTTTTTAAGCTGGGAAATTTATTGACATCGTACCTCTCTGTCTACGCCTCTACTGAAGAATCTAAGGACACTGAAAAATCACAGAACACTGCTGATCTAAGTACTTAGTTTACTCAGAATATACAACACAATTTGGCATAATTAGAAGTTAAAATTTATTGTAGCAAGTTAAAATCCTCACTAAGTTACAAAAGTGATAGCATCTAAACTTCCTTGCCAACCAATAACATTTTTTCATTCTATATATAAATGACTGAAGTGTTTGTTTTTGCATAACTCTATGAACAAATTATTGTAAGATGGCAAAGAGTGTATGAAGTGAAAATGTAAAACAAATGTATTCTTTGTCATGTATTCAGATACCCTGCAACTAACATTTAACTAACTTTAGTTTTCAAATGGATGTACATGTATGTCTTGGGCATTTTCAGGCAATGTCGCTGAGATCTGACTTTTTTTCTATTCACAAACACAGATTAGACTGATGAAAACATGACTATTTGAGTAACTTTTTCATGCTCAACGGTGACAGGACTTTTCATTTTCATGCCTCTGGCAGTTTCATCAACATAAATACTTGCTTTTGAGGAATAAATATCGTTTTGTAGCAAGTCTTTTACTGGTTATCCACCAGGTTCTGCAGTTTGTACTAATTAAACTAACTGCTGTGCAAATGTGAATTCTGGTGTAACAAATGCATCAAAGCGACTGAGAAAAACTGATAGGGGTTTTTATAACTGCACCCCAGTCCTACAAATCCTCATCAAGTCAAATTGCTTACACAAGCAGAGATATAAACACACACACATTATCTTTACCTCTAGCAAGGATGTTGTGTTGTTTTTTTACACATTAAGCAATTATGCATGCATTGCTGTGTATCATTAGCGGTAAGAAACAGGTCATCATGAGGTAACTTGACCCTTAAAGCATTACCAAATGCACAGCTCTTTTTTTAAACAAAAGCCTTTTCTGGATTAATCAAAAGTTTTCTGGATTACTCTACCAGCAGCAGGTCGTACACAGTACACACTCAAGGTGCTGGACTCCTACATAGCATTTCTAGCCTCAATAGGGTCTTCAGCACTGGAGGAGGCCATGGTGGTGGGAGCAACCATGACTCACACAGCGCTCCTGTTACGCACCACCACCATGACCGCCTCCACAACCAGAGGGAGGAGGGTTGGCAAACAGTCCACAATTTAACACTCTTACAGTTCTGTGTTAATGTAGATTAGTGAGATAGACCAGGGGGCTGGCCCTCAGACATATTTTGCCCACGTTTTCCACAATAATTTATTTTACAGGCTAAAAAGCTAAATTATTCAACTGCACAAAACAAAGTTTTTGCTGTCGACCAAATTTTTTGCACATTTGTTTTATTTGCTTAGTCTGGAGTATTTGGGGAAATGCTCCAGGTCTTGCAGCCCCCACAATTGGAATACTAAGGGGCTTTTGGCTCTGAGTTTCAAGCACAGAGTTTGAAGATAGGCTAAAGACAGGCTCTCACTGGCCTGATAGTGTAATTACAGCTTATTGTTCTTTGGTCCATGCCATAGAAGCCGCAAGGTTGGCATGATGTGTTTCATGGTAATGGAGATAAATTACAGAGGGAAAAACAAACCCTAATAGGTCATCATTTAGGCAAGGCAAGTTTATTTTGTATAGCACAACTCAATGAAAGGGTGATTAAAAGAGTAAATACAGTAAACATTTCAAAGGCCTGATAGGACAGCAAGAAAAGTGTCTAAAAATGAGTTCACTCAGGTGTAGAACAAATGCAAGTTATCTTCTGAGCCAGGACGGCAAACCAACCAACCAAATAGCAACAAAGAAGAGGGATGTGATAGACTGTGGGCCAAGCACTTTGTATAGAGCAGATTCAGGAGACAGGAGGATGAAAGCAGTTTTTGTGCAGTCAGCTGACATTAAAGGTAACGAGTAGGCAGACGGTGAGGCAAGCATGCACATATCAAGAGCACCTATGAGAAAACAAGGTGTAAGAAGGCACAAAATGGACCGTGTGGTTTAACTGAAGGAAGTGAACCTTACAGACTTTCATGTCAGAATTTAAGTTTCTTATTTCTTGTTTGAACATTTTTTAAATTTGTTGCGATATCAACCAGTAGGAGTACGTGAAGTGAAAGAGACTTCATAGTAAATACTAGCCACACAATCTTGTTGTTGTTGCCCACAGACAAATTATTTTATCTTTCTACTTTTAGAATTTTTTAAGTATAAGAAAGACAACAGACCATCTTTCAATGCAGAAAGTAGACAAAGGTGAATCTCTTGGTGTGCTTCCGCTGCAGGTATGTAGCCACAAGTCTTCTTTTACTTCGGTTTTGTGGGATTAAAAAAAGTCGGATGGTGCGTAGCAACTCCAACAAACTGTTTGGGACACTGCTCTGATGTTAAAGTCAGAACAAAAATGTTTGAACCTGTCAGAAACAAGAGTATAGACAAGCCTGCTGACATGCGGACAGAGAAAATCATGCCACACAAATAAAACTTTGCACTAATTTTTCTCTTTATGTGTCCACTTTACAATTTTTTCTTTACTTTACGGACACATGACTTTGGGCTCAAGCACATACATCAATATTATCAACAAACAGTGTGTTATTAAGCGGTGTGTGGATGTTTCGTTCTAACACGTCCACTTTTAAGTCATTTTTTGTCGTTGGCTTTCTTGGTGAGTGTCGTTGACATTAAATTAAATTATCATGAGTGTAGAGCTCATTTAATGGGATAGGATAAGATAAGATAGGATAGGATAGGATAGGATAGGATAGGATAGGATAGGATAGGATAGGATAGGATAGGATAGGATAGGATAGG
>JBAMHW010000020.1:2736536-2750164 GCA_037177495.1 Rhadinocentrus ornatus | reverse complement strand
TTATTAAATTGCTTGTGTTAAAGGTCCTTGCATTCGTTCCTCCTCTTGACAGCTTTGCTGAGCATAATTTGCAGTTACCTTTAGTTTTATCACTATCAATCACTTCGAAATACTTCCACACAGCAGACATAGGGTTGCAGAAAATGTGCACTGCCCTCAAAGTGCTATCGGTATGTTGTTTTTTTTTTTTAACCTGGTTAACGTCTATTTATGCCGTGTTGCCGCCCCTCACTGGACTGGAGTGTGTTTGCGCAACCATATACATCTGTTCCGATGATGGTATCGGGTGTAGTATCGGAACACTTTTATGAATGCCGAGTACAAGTACTCGCACATGATATCGGGCCGATACCGATACTGAAATCGGTATCGGTGCGTCCCTAATTACAACCATATTATTTTTATTATTATTTAAATTATTTATTGTTCCATTTACAGCGCCAGTTGTTTGGAAGCAGCAGTAACAGTTGAGTTAGCAAAGGGAAACAGATGGAACATAATGCTGCTCATTAAACATAGCAGGTCTTTATAATAATAATAAAAAAAAAACCATCTGAGTAATGGGGGGCCTGGGCCCATGTAGAGCCCTATGTCTAGCAACGCCCCTGCCCTCACAGTCTCTGTTGGCATAACTTATTGATTACGAAAGTCTTTTTTCAGGCTCAACAGATAAATCCCAAATAAACTCAGCTGTCAGCAATATGGCTGATATTTATTACTGCACATCTGAACAAAACAGGAAGTCTTAGTTTTAAGATTGCAGGAACTCCTGATGTTAAAACATCAACAAAAATACTTAAATCTAGCAGCAGGCAGATGTAAATCACTTCCCCAAAAACCAGTGACTTTGCTACACGCACAGGATCCACCAGTTCTACATTTTCTCCCTCTGATAGTACTCAATCTTACCTGCCTGCAGCACCAAAGGACTCAGAGTAACGTCTGTCTCCGCCCTAGCTGCACCTGTCCTCCTCCTCCTCTCCTCTTTAGTTCCCCTCATCACCTCTGCTTCTGTGTTATGGTAGAATCTCTAATGTTTAATGAAGTTTGTTGGCTTCACACACATCAAACTGCATCGTTGCTGTTTGTGGAGCTGAAATATCTTCACTCAACGCTGTGTGTCGGACTGATCACTGAGCAGTGGATGAACAGCGCTGAAGTAAAGCTAGCATACTGTTGCAGTGCTCAGCTTTTCTTGTCATGCATACATTTGGGATGTTTCCAGTCAGAAAAACCACTAAGGAACTGGTTTTTCTTTGATGCAAATAACATGCAAGGGAAGCAAAAAATGTTACCTGTAGATGATGAACAGATGATCCAGTCTCGAGAGACTTTTTCCCCATTTAGAAGAAGACAGCACATTAGATCATTTGTGAGGGAGCACACTTTATCGCCCAAGCCCCCATCACAGGTTGAAGCGGGATATTTGCTTGCTCTGTTGTGAAAGGAAGCAGCTCCATGATCAATAAGGACAGCGCGAGCATTTTCATTATAAACACGCCTCCTTTTCCCCTCTTTTCCTTGCTTTTGCTACAGTTTAAAAACAACCACTTCTCTTACTCTAGCTCAATCTCATAGCCTACTACTACTCCCACAGTTCGGCCAGTTCAACGCTAAAGACGGTGGACAGGGGGCGGGGCAGGTTACCATGGTTTCCACAATCGCACCCCACCAATCAAATAATTCTGTTAAGGTTAAAAATTGTAAAGTTGTGCTTCTTATTGGTTATCGGCTCCCATATCAAAAACTTAATGCCATAATTTTTTTTTTTTTTTCCTTAAAACTGCTCATGTGGGCCCCCAAGTGGGCGTGGGCCTCTGGGACCATTGGGTACTCTGGCCTTGGTAATTATAAGTACAGTATATGGTCTGAAAGGTATTCAAAAGAAATAAAATGACTAACAAGTACCCAAGTTATTTATTTATAGATTATAAAACAGTTGTCCATTTTTGCTGTTAAAAGTAGCTGATTCCCAGAATCAATATGGCAACGCTATTGACATACCAAGCGGGGACCAATGCACATGTCTATGACAGAAACTGCCCAGCAGTAGAGAAACCCCTCATGGTAGCTAACTAGCATGTATAGCTAGCTAAATTGGCCTACTCGTAACTCCTGACTGTTTTAAGAGGTATCAAACAAAACAAAAATAAACTACACCTAAACTTGATTTATATCTGACCCATTGCAAATTAGTTTTTAATGTATTTATTTGTACAATTAGCTGAAGCATCTGTTTTTTTCATCACTTACCAGAAGTTCAGTTTCACCGCCAGTCTCTCCTCCTTCCTCCCCATTACCTCATTTACCTGTCGGCCACCTCCATCACCTGCGACTGATTCTGATGCTGCTGAGGAAACTCTGTCACTAGTAGCATAAAGTTGCGTTATTTTAACACATTTAGCTGCATCTGCCTGAAGGACCTCTTTGGTCTCAATTTTTTCTGTGCCTTCTTTACGTTTTCTCTTCTCCGTCTTGTTCTCTGTCTCTCACTGTGTGATTGACATGACGTGACAACCGTGGCCCAAGAGGGAGAGGGCATCGGTCCTCGGCTGTCTACACCAGAATCAATCATGACTAGTGGGTTGATCTATCAGATTTGTGTACCAATAGGTAGTATACCATTTATAATTAGCACCATTAGCAGCCTAAAAAAAGAGAAAAAAAGATGAAAAAAAAAGGAAAGGCCCGGGCAAGTGTCCGGTTTGCCCGATGGCCAGTCCAGCACTGGTGACAGCTAACATGCATGCAGTAGTTGAGAAGCACTCACCATGAGGCCCATTTCACTAATCTTTTTTTTATTATTATTGACTATCTTCACATTTCAGGAGATCATGTAAAAACCAAAAGCTCCGTAAGTGTCACATAATGGCTAAAGTTCTAAAGTAATTTTTTTCCTTTCTTTATAATTGCAAAGATGTTTGTGCCTAAATGAGAGCAGGGATAAAATAAAATCCACATAACAGAGGCACTGAATGAGTTATATCATCAGGCTGAGACTGCTTACGGTAATCACTACCTACGTGGCAATGCAACCCCTCCACATTACACACCTCCACTCATAGAAGGCCTGAGGGAAGATGTGCACCAGGAGACTGTGTGTTTGCAGCCCTGAAAGTCAATGTGAGTCAGCCTGATAGTACAACTTATTGTGAGTGGGCTTTACTACAGCATGCGGTAAATGGATACACGTAGCTCTCACAGAACAGCTTTTTTATTTTTTTTTTCTTGCAGTGGACGACTCTGTCTGAGTTTCAAAACAGATTTATTGATTTCTTTTCTGGGAGTTAAATTGAGCCCAGTCTCACAATAGGCCATGAAATTATGTTTGCTTCAGTAAAAAAAAAAAATTCATTTTGATTTAAATTGTGCATTTAGGATGGCTAAAAGCTTAGATTTAAAAACTAATGATACTATCCATGACTGGCAGAGCATGGATCAAATATAACGCTGCAGTTACACCATGAAGCACTGATTTTATTTAATCCATCTTTTGTCAATAACATTTCAAAAGGAGTTTGTAATAGTAGCCAGAGAAAACTATCAGAGCCTAAAGGTTACACTTCATTATTGTTTGTTTTACATGATTATTGTACACTATTTAGTTCAGCAAACCTACAGAAGATTTTAATTAATTTTTAAATGATTTGTCTATTGTGTGATTGTTTTTTAGCTCTGAAACTTAAACTAACTGTTGTTTGTATAACATTATTATTGTGGAGGAATTTTGACCCAGTTTTGCTAAAGTTCTTCCATTTTGCTCTCTTAAAACCCCACCACTGCATTTCATTTCTACTGAGGTCTGGGCTTGACACCTCGTTTCTTTTCTTTGTCAGGCATTCTTTTGTATATTTGCAGCTGTGTTTGGGATGAAGGTTTTGCTTATGACCCACTTTCAGCACAGCTTTAGCTGTCAGAGCTGGCCTCACATTTGACTCAAAAGTATTTTGACTGGAGCTGGTATGACGTGTTTGCACTGATACACTGCGTTTGGTTTTTTCCACATCAGCTGTTCACTCGTGTTTTGCTCTTACGATTGTTTTTTGAGGCTAATATTTTAATTTTCTGTACTGCACTTCGGCCCATTTCAGTACGTTATAAATAAAGCTGGATTTGATGGTGTTTTTACAAATTTTGGTCTCATCTGTTCAAAAGATGTTCCAGAAGTCTTGTAGTTTGTTTAGATGCAACTTTGCAAACCTAAGCTGTGCTTCCATGTTCTAATTTTAAGAATCAGATGCTTTCTTCTGGCAACCCTTCCAGACAAATCTGGATTCAACTTACACTCTTAATTCCTATGAAAGCAGTAAATGTGGACAGTCAACACTGCTTCTGGATTTAGGTTTAGTGTAATATTATATATGTTCATGTGTGAGGTTGTATTGGCAGCATTTTAAGGCCTGGTAAAGACCACATCATTAGATCCTTGTTTTATTGTTCTGATTAAGACTTTTTAGAATAAACGTGTCTCATGCACAGTCTGAGAGTGGGTTTGTGTGTGGGTGGATGTGTTTATTTAAGGTAATAAAGAAACAAAGTATTAAAACACAGCAGAATTGAATATATGAAATTATTGGTGTGATTTACTTTATGGTTTTTGTTTTCTTTCATAACATTTTCATAACCTTTGACAGTAATATACTTGTGAGTTGATTTGACCACTTGGTGGAGACGTTGCTCCATGTTGTGCAGTGATACGAAATCACAGTTTACGTCAGGAATGTCCAATATTTATTCTTGTCCATGGAAAAGGTACATTTTTTCTTTAGCAGGAAGCTGTCTAGCATCATAAAACATAAAAAAAAAAAAATAATTAAAAAAAAAAAAACAGTAAAATCAGAAAGATGAGCCTAACTAAGTAAAAAGAAACTTTTTTTTTATTCAGGGTAGTATTAATGGATATTGCACAGACCTTTGCAAGCAGGAGGAGGAGAGGGAAAATAACTTAAGGATAAAACTAATCCATTAAAAGTTAGTAATATTAAGAATGAATAAAAAGTTTTGATTCAATGCATCAGTTTAATTTGTCATGGCTTTGTGTTCCATGTCTGGGGGCATAGAGCCCCAGACAACCATCTGGGCACCATGAGGAAGACCAAATGCCTCCACACTGCAAAGATTTTACCACAAAAGCAGGCCCACAATGCTCTGCTTCATAGCTCTACATACTTCTGTGTAACAAAAGCCTTCTGTGCTCTGAAGGCTGAAACAATTCAAACAGGGTCTGCAGCCGTGTCCTATGCAAATCCCAGGAATGATTCAAGTAAAATTACACCTTGTTTCAACACAGAAATACATAAAAGCAGCTAGGAGAAAGTGTGCAGACCCATTTTTGTAGAATTAGAAACAGATATATTAAAGAAAAAGTAAATGCTGATTTTCTAATTGTTGCATTGCTCTACAAAACAATCCTCGGTCTGTTGTTATTACCAGCATTAGTTGGCCAGACTCTAAACAAGATGTGTGTGAGGTCCTAAAGGAGTTTGGGCGCTGTTCCAGCATGACATTACAGCCTGGAGTCTGTGAATGCCGGCTTTGTTTCCTCCAAAGATCTGTAATAAAGGCTTCAGTGGGACCCCCTTCTGTCACCCAGGAAGTGCAGAACATGATACCCCAAAACTGTGGCGAATTCAGGAAGATAGCGCTTTCTGACTCCATGCACCTCTAGTATTGTTGGTTTTAGCCTTGGAGACGTTTGGGCTGTTTCAGCAGCAACATTTGGCAGGAAGAAAATAACAATAAAGGCATTTTTAATAAGTCAGGAGCTCATATGGAGCATTCTGTTTCCAGCTGCTGCAGCATAAACAGGTGCATGCAGCGGCAAATGTTTCAAATCAGCTTGTTGTGACTGGAATCGTGACAATGATCAGAACATCAGATTCATTTTTACTGCAAACTTTTCAATTTCTGTACAGTTAAAATAGGATTTACTAACAAAAAAGATGGTGGAGGAGTTGCACTAGCCTAAATTTAGGTGTTCGGCTTCTATAAGCACTCTTGTAAGCAGGCTCTTGTTGGAGATATGGTAGGATTTGTTGCTCAAACCTGTATTTACTTTAGACCTGTCGGAGATGGACAAAAGATGTTCCAGCAAAGCTTTTTTTTAGATCGAGCTGTTTAACTTCTTGCCCATTTGCAACATTGGCGTTCCAGTAAATCAGGATTGGGGTGAAAATATGTATCAGAAATCTTCAAAATTCCACAGAGAACCATCCCTGATCACAAAATGGAAATATGTAGTTTTACAATGAGCCTGCCTAGAGCTGGACGTTCATCACAACTCACAACCAGGCAAGCAGGGCCCTGTTTCCAGTACGCTAGTGTGTGTTTAAAACTGAACCATGTCTGGGTCCCCTTCAGTTGTAGGTCCATGGGAAAATGGTATGGCATGGTTGGGGCAGAGCTACTGGCATCACTCAAAAAATGTCACTTCTTGTTGGAAAGCAAGTAGGAGAGACAAAAACCTTGTAAGAGTTAAGTTCGCTCATTTCACTGTTCACTAGTATGATGCCATGCTAGTCATTTGGGCTAAACCCCAACTACCTTGTGACAGTCAAACATCGAATGGAAATGTTCATCTGACCAGGCTGGACCATTACATACCACGCCGAACTGATTCAAATTGAACCACTCAGAGCTAAAGAGGCAAAGGCAACTCTGACAGGTCTGGAAAGCTCGACAGCAGAGACTGCTCTATTTGACCTCAGATCCACCATGAACTCCGCAAAGCTGCACAAAAGTTTACAAAAAGGCATGAGGAGACCGACTAAAACATTTCTCTTGCTGGATGAAATACTGTTTGTTTTTAGCTATTAAAAAAATAAAAAATAAATTTAATTAAAGGAATTTTATTATGGAAATACCTGAGAAAAACCTGCTTTAGTTTTCCAGAGATTTGAGACTGGGATAAAGGCTCACCTTTCAGTAGGACAAGGACCCTTAGCATGGCCTTAAGATGGTTAAAGCTTAGACTTCAAATTTTTAACTCAGCCTCACTAATTTGAAGTGTTTTGTACAGCTGTATCACACATAAACTTCCAAGGAATCACTTTAAATTACAGGTTTATGTTACACAATAGAAAACAAAATTCTTCTTAATTGTTTTTATAAAATTAAGCTAAACTCTTAAAGTCACGGTGGTTTTGTGAATTAAGAATTTCTTGTTTGGAAAAGGAGAGACAAAAAAGGGATTATAGTGACTCTACTTTTAAGTACTCAATTTATAGTCTTTGTCCTCATCTGTGTCCCAGCAGCATTTTTTAAATAAAAACAAAACAATTAACACTCGAGAAAGCAATTATGCAGTAAAAAGAGATTAATTTGGCTCCACTTACATCACAGACACTGTAGTAAATATTAGACAAAAGATCATGTGAAACTAGAAGAATGTAAAATTGTGACACTTCACAATGTGGCACGGGCAAATATTAAAAAAGGAAGCATAAACATGTTGTTTGATGTTTTATCTTTAACCCTTTGAGACGTGTGCCTACATTAAAGCCCTTTGCTCAAAAACTGCATACAAAAAGTGCATCTTTTGCAGTAAACACAAGGTCTACTTGAATACCTTTGGAGTCACAGGAAGGAAAACAATTGTGAGATTTCTTATGATGTGAAAATATTAGTTTAGGTGTTACTGGTGAAGAATAAATGAAGATGGCACATAGCACAAATAAAAAGTGTTTCAGGCTCACGTTTAAATCAGCAAGCTAAAAAACATCGAACACTTTGAAAATACCTCTTTAGAATGAAGAAGCTGTAGCTGTAAACCTCTAACAGATCATAGAACAATATGTGAACATTATCTCTGCAAAGATCGCCTGATAAAACGAAGTGGAACAAAATTCAAGAGGTTAGTACAGACAGCTCATGTGCAGGTGAGGTCTCCAAAATGTCCATTTCACCAGTTTGGTCATCGGTTCTCACCCTCCAAGCTGGGGACATTGGGTTTGAAAAGGTCAAGTAACTCTTACATAATTCCTTATTGAGAGCTGTATACTATTTAATGATTAGTTGTTGGGGTTATTGTGCATCGTCCAGCAGTGATACATCTAGTGGCGGAGACTTTTCTACATAGGGTGGCCGGAGGGTGGGCAACACTTTTTCTATTAAACTTTCTTCAATTAGAAATAGCACTATGCTGTTCATATTTAAGAAAGTTTCTTAATGACATATGAATTTGTATAACAAGGCAAGTTTATTTTTAAAGCACAGTTCATGTACAAAACAATTCAAAGTGCTTTACATGAAAACATTAAAACATTTCAGTGGGCTGCAGGAGAAGCAATAAAAGAACATTTAAAAAAAACTTTATAAAGAAGTTAAAGAAAGGCTAAAGTAAGAAAAAAATGCAAGAATTAAACTTTCATTTTGTAATATAATTCTTTTCATTCTCATTTTAGATTTATTAAAATATTTTTTTTACTTAAATTACCCATTGACTTATTTAACCAGCATTTTATTCTTTTATGAATTTATGTTAGACTTTTATTCATATTTTATATTACCCTTGCAATAAAGACATGAATTATACAATCGTATGATTTTAATTTAAGGAGTAATAACTAAAAAGTATTAACATATATGAAAAGTACCATAGTGGTAATAATTTATATACAAGCGGAGCAAATAGTCTTAAGATTCCAGGAAGAAAAGTTAGACTTTATCGCTTTTATTTATTTATTTACTTATTTAGCGTCAAGTGAATATTATTTTTAAGATGAAATATGATTATGACAGAAATCACCAGAGGAAATGTGTTTCATTAACATGGTACCGTGTGGGACCGTGGACGCAAACGGTTAACGGTCCGCGGTGACGTCACGCTCCGGCTGCAGCTCTTCTGGGCCGCTCTCCGAACCGAAGAGGACGCACATTCCTCATTTCTACCAACATCTTTACACTAACAGACCTCCAGCTGTCCCCGGAGATGGGAAACTGTCAAGTAAGTGCCATTATTTCCTTTCTCTCGCTAAAAACGCACTTTTCTTTTCAGGGTAAATCTCAACAGTATTCAGTTCGGGTTTGGCTCGAGGCAGGATGGAAGACGTGTCACTCTGCCGTGTTTGCTCTGTCAGGCTCCACACAGGCATCAGGATCGAAAGAGGGTTTATAAATAAGAAAACTTTTCCCTATAAAATATCAACTTGTTTCTATTTACATAACGCGTTCCCTGTTTGAGGCGGGTTATTCATAGAGTTTATTTTTGCGATCCCACTAAGAAATAGTTCGGGTTAATAAAAAGTGGTGTTTCTTTAAGTGTGACACGATTTAAACGTTAGACACCGTGTGACAGACAGACTGTCTGGGTCCACGCAGAGGAAAAGGCCACTCCTCTGCGGAATTCATCACAGCTCCGTTATGTGGTTCACATGAAGGAGCAGAGCTCTGTATGCAAGTCATGAATGTTTCAAAAGTCATTAAAGGGGCTTTGGATCTTTCTCCTTTAACCACAAATATACTAAATGACACGCATATGTGGTGTTTATTACCTACCATGAGCTTTATTAATAACATTTAAAACATTTTTTTTTATTTAAGAGAGAAATGTTGATTATTCAAAACATGATAAAGCAAACCCAAAAGTAGTGTAATAGCAAATGTGTTTTAAAGTTATGTTTAGGGCTGCTTTCTTCTTATTGTGTGAAAGAAAAGTAAAACGATTTGTTGTACCTAGTTTGTTGTAATCACCACCTCTAAAAATCCAGTCCATTTTAGCTTTGGTACGAGCTTTGAGAAGTGCAAGCATTCACTCAGTAGTTTGTTAAAAAACTTTAGACCCTGAATTCCTCAACCAAATCATCATATCATCCCCTCCCCCACCCAGCTGCTCTATACTGTCCTGAATCCCTGCTTTAATCATAATTTGTTTCCTCACAGTAACTTGCTACTATCCTATTTTCCTTCTGTAGCCCACAGTTTTTCCCTATGAGGATTTTGATGTGGTGGCAGACATCAAGGCCATCCGCAAAGCCTGCAAAGGGTTTGGTAGGTTAAAATAAGAAAAAGTGAAAATAACTTTCTAGAGTTCTTGTTTTTATATTGCTGTTCTGCATCTGTTTTGTTTGGTGGTCTTCCAGGAACTGATGAACAGGCCATCATTGACATCCTGGCGAACCGCAGCTGGGCTCAGCGTCAGGAAATCAAACAGGCTTACTTTGATAAGTATGACGATGTGAGTCAAATACATCATTAAAGAACCGCATCCCATGTTTCTGCTTCTTTGTGTTCGTGCAAATGAAATCCCTAACTTGTCTCCGTTGCAGGAGCTGGTGGACGTGTTAAAGAGTGAACTGTCGGGGAACTTTGAGAAGGCCATCCTTGCCATGCTGGACCCGCCCGTCATCTACGCTGTGAAGGAGCTCCGGAAGGCCATGAAAGGAGCTGGCACCGATGAAGATGTACTGGTGGAGATCCTCTGCACTGCCACCAGCGCTGTAAGCTGCTAATTATATATTTAAAGCAACATAAGCTACTCCATTCAAGAGCTCTAATTAGTGACAAAACAACTTATTTAAAATTTTTAAATATTTTAAAAAGTGTATAACTTTGTTTGTGATCAACAGGACATAGCCATGTTCAAGGAATGCTACTTTCAGGGTAAGCCACCAAGTGATGAAAGCAGTTTATATTCATTTATTAGACTGTAAAATAAATTCATTTTAACCTCTCATCCACATATTAGTATTTCCTGCCACTGTACAGTAAAATCTTGAGGAAATTACTAAGGGTGACTCATACAATCCTATTACTGTTCCTAACAGAAAGTAATAAAGAGCCATGCTTTGTTTAGTCAAGGCCCATCCTGCCACAACTTCCCGCTCGCAATGATATCAGTGCAGAAACCTGATTGTATCAACCAACTTCTCTTTTCTTGTTTCACTACTTTATGTATCTGCTGAAAGCTTTTTTTTATATATTACACTCACTTTAATTAATCAGACAGAATGTGTCATTTTGTATTAAGGTTTGCAGCTCAATTGGATTTACAGAAATTTGAATAAAGATTTATGCTTTATTGGCCTGTTGGTGACTAATAACATGCTAGTTGCCAGAGCAACATGCTTATTAGTAGCTTAGGAATAGCTTTCTAGTTGTAAGCTTAGCTTCAAGTATGAATATTAGCTTGTAAACTAATAGCTTTCTACTAGTAGCTGTAAGTAGTTACTACTAAGCTTTTCTTAGCTAGAAAGCTTAGCTAGTTTAATTACTAGCTTAGCTAATAAGGTAATAAGCTAAGCTTATTACCTTATTAGCTAAGCTAGTAATTATATTAGCTTTGCTAGTAAGATGGTGTTTATTTGTTTTCTATCTTTTGTTTGTTTGTTAGCTTACGGGATTTGTTTAGTTAAAGAGGTTGTTGTTGAAGGTATTGATTGATGAGTTTTAGTAAATATTGAAAATTTGTGCTTTTCTTGGAATGATAAAACAAAAACCAAACCAAAAAGACCTACTGCTAATGTAAACCTAGCACAAAAAATATTCAAGATTCAATCGTTTATTGTCATTGTCAGTAACAACAAAAATACATTTAGCGTCTCAATCAATCGATCGATCGGCATACCTATGATGCAATGCAAGTACCGGCACCTTTCATTAAGTGCAGTATGCAGAACGTAAACAAAAACACCCCAAGCACTCAGGAATGTAGGCAAGTACAGTAATAAAAAGAATCATTTAGTTCAAAAAGTAAGGAAATTTGTGTTTGGTCTATTATCTTTCCCCTTTAAATAGAGCTAGTTGGTGTGTTATTGTCGGAGAGCTGCGGACTTGGCTGTGTTCTGGCTAATGCTAATATGGCAGCTCTGGCTCAGAAATGATCGATTTGGTAAGGCTTTGTGTGTGTACTCTTGGGTCTGTTTGGGATTTTAAAAAAACCCAGCAGTGTTCTGTGTATTGGGCTAGAGATTAGACCTAACTTCAGGCAATGCACAGACTCATCATCACATTTTATTCAAGTTATTCCTACATGCAGCTGAATTATGACGACAAACCATATTGGCTACCTGGGAATTTTACTTTTGTTTTTCTTCTGATGATACTTTTTGGTTAAAGAACTGGCTGTTCGTCCCTCTTTGCCACTAAACATCAGTTTTATAAATCCAGTAATCTTGTTTCTGAGTCATTTCATGGCAAGCTTTGGGTTAAGTCTTGTGTGTGGAATTTTACTGTCTGACTTGGTTTGCATCTGCAAGCATTGTGAGGGCAGAGCTGCTACAGTCACAGGTGTGTTTTCAGAAGGAAAATGGTTAGACTGGGAAATGTAGGTCAAACATTTACTTAAAACTTGCTATAGTGGAAACTCCAAAAACGTACTCAGAGATAATAACAATAAAAAGCCCCAGAATGCATCAAACATGACTAACTTGTACCTGATGCCTCAAAGGGTCTAATAGTAAAAACCTCACATACAAACATTTTCTTGCATTCACTGTTGCAGTTCATGAACGTGATCTGGAAGCAGATATCGAGGGAGATACAAGCGGGGATGTTAGAAACCTTCTCACTGCTCTGTTGCAGGTAAGAAGCCTTGAGTTTCTACTCCACTCATGTAACTAAATTCCTTTTAACTGTCCCTGGACTGAAATCGAGCTCACTCTCCCTGTGCCGAGTCGTGCCCTTTAAACACACACTCTGGCCACAGTCCAGACACCCTCTAATTAGTAAAGCAGAGGCCAGATACAGTTGCCTGAATCAGACAGAAAGGCCTCACCGCAGACTTCCTCGTCTTCCAGGGCAACAGAGATGAAAGTTACGACGTGAACGAGGATGCGGCCGAGCAGGATGCTACTGCCCTGTTTGAGGTACCAGTTTCATATTAGCCTCATGGCACGTTTATTAAATCAAGGCAACAATGATTTTTATGCATCTCATGCAGGCTGGTGAGGGTTGCTTTGGGACGGATGAATCTACCTTCAGCCACATCCTGGCCACCAGAAATTACCTGCAGCTCCAGACCACCTTCAAAATATATGAGCAGGTATTTCTGATCACATCTGCTGCAACTTTGCGCACCAGTTTACTGAACATGACCTGGAATCTCATTATCTTCTGAGAGGGTTAGACTGGAGCTGTAAACGTCACACTTTAAGACAGCACAGCTGAGACTGTCTTTTTCTTCTGTAGCTCTCTGGAACTGAAATTCTAGATGCCATTGATAAGGAAACGTCTGGAACACTGAAAAAATGCTACACTGCTCTCGGTAAGTTGGAATAGAAAGTTTTGACTAGTTACCTCAAAATGTGACATAAACTGAAAACACTTAGTTTCGTGTTGATTTAGAAGAGCTGCAAGTGGGGGAACATAAACTTGACTGGACCTTTTTTTTCTCCCTACAGTGAGAGTTGCTAAGAACCCACAACTCTACTTTGCCAGACGACTGCATGACGCCATGAAAGGAGCTGGCACTGATGAGGACACGCTGATTCGCATCATTGTGTGTCGCTCAGAGGTAACTGGAATAAAGATTAACGGGTGGAGCTAAAGACTGAAAGTAGTTTACTTATGGATTATCAGGTGGCTCAGACAACACGACACAGTTTAATTTTCTCTTTAGTCTGAATTTCAGAACTGGAGATCAGCTTAATACTAAAATAATTGTGTGTGTGTGTGTGTGTGTATATATATAT
>JBAMHW010000020.1:2716338-2726686 GCA_037177495.1 Rhadinocentrus ornatus | reverse complement strand
GACCCGAAACCCCCTGTGATCCCAGGTTACATCACTGATGATGTGTCCAGGGGCACCATAAGGTGTATCTAACAAACCGGTACTTATTTCTGTTGAAGGTATAGTGGTTGCAATATGTGTAGCCTACTTGGATTATTTACAGAGCTCTTTCTTGGTTGTGATTTGTGATCATATATTTATCTACAGTTTATCTGTGTTCATTTGATGTTGATATGAATCTCTGGATACTTATGAGTGTTTTCTATGGCCTGTATAATTATTTTTCGGTTGTCTGACAACTTCCTGATTTGGGCTGGTTTTCATTGGATTGGGCGGGTTTAAACCTGTGATTGGGGTGGAAACTGTTGATGTCATCTGGCAACACTGGCAGCAGAGTAACATAAAGAAGAAATCCACTAAAGGAAAACAAGAGTAATTTGGTACAAACGTTTACTTGCCAAAACAAAAAATTTACTCACATTTGCCGCCTGGTGTTAATTTCAGACCCTGACTCCAAATAACCTTTATTCATTCTAGAGCGCATTGAGGCTACTTCTTTTCTAATAACACAGACTCACTTTCAACAGCAAAATGAGAAAACAGCCTCCCAACAGAACTAAACCACCATTAAGAAAACCATTCTCAGTGAATACCCCTCATTATTGTGTCCTTAAATGCAGCTCAAGCCCCAAAGCTGATGTCACATAGGATGCAGTGGAGTGTGCGATCTGCTTTTAAACCCATTTACGTTGATGTATTGAGAACAGAACTGCAGTGTGTTGAGCACAGCACAAGTTCTGGCTTAGAATAAGTTCAGCCTACGGTCAGCACTCTGTGATGGCACATTGATGTGTCCAGTCAGAGGGCCACAACAGTCCCCCACTTCAAATTGCCAGATTTTGTGCAGTCATTGCTTCCTCAAATTGGTTCTCATTTTTGTGAGTCTATGTGCGATTCTTCCCAGCAAGCTGTCAAATTACTCCCCACTCAGCCTGAAGTAGACCTGGAAGTGGGTACTTCCTGGATATCTTTTGGGAACTGGTTGCAATTAGTAGAGAACTTGGAAGAGATTTGCACATTTGCACTCTCCTTCCCTGCTCATGTAAGACTGCTTAATGTTCAAGAGAAAAAA
Source organism: Rhadinocentrus ornatus (assembly GCA_037177495.1). Lineage (NCBI taxonomy): Eukaryota > Metazoa > Chordata > Actinopteri > Atheriniformes > Melanotaeniidae > Rhadinocentrus > Rhadinocentrus ornatus. Next base: position 2,725,575 of record JBAMHW010000020.1, on the reverse strand, counting down.
AATCAAATATAAACCAGATGTAAACTGTAAATATGGCCTCCATTTTTGGACCTAAACATAGAAAATTGAAGACGAAATGAAGTGGAAAACCATCCTCTTGGATGCAGCTTTCTCTGGTTTAAAGAGGATGAGAACCCTCCAGCTTGTTAGAGCATTAGAGCCCATGGCTCTGGTACCTTCAGCATCTGTGAAGGAACGCTTTATAACCTTTTGTCTACGCTGCTGCCAAGATGACAACTGTTTTAAAGGAAGTTCTTCCTGCAACTCAATGCCAAACCACTTACTGCATCTTTTACAACAGCATGGCTTTGTAGTAGAAGAGTCTAAGCCCTGGACAACTAAAAATTTTTGATGTATCGTGAAACAGTCAGTCATTATCTGTACCGCTTGTTCCTATTAGGGGTCGCGGGGTGAGCTGGAGTCTATCCCAGCAGTGTTTCAGGTGAAAGGCAGGGTACACCCTGGACAGGTCACCATTCCATCGCAGGGCCAACATATGTAGGGACAAACAACCATTCACGCACACACTCATTCCATAGGGAGAATTTATAGTCACCAATTAACCTAACATGCAGGTCTTTGGACGGTGGGAGGAAACCGGACAACCCGGAGAGAACCCACGCATGCACGGGGAGAACATGCAAACTCCACACAGAAGGGCCACCAACCCCCACATTCGAACCTCCTCCAGCTGAGGCTCGAACCAGCAGCCTTCTTGCTGTGAGGCTGCAGTGCTAACCACCACACCACGGGCAGCCCTCGTGAAACATTGTCACCAATTTCACTACTGAATGGCTTTTCTTGTCGTGGACATTACAGTCAAATCCGCTTTTAGTCTGCTCAGTTATGTTACCAGTCTGTTGTTTCATGTTGGAGACACCAAGAAATGTACCACTGTCCCGCCTACATAGGTTAAAATGACATTAGGACAAGTCAGAAGGAGGCAAAGTCAAGTTTAAAGAGTAGAAAAGAAAGATTTTTGTGTCAAAACTCTGGATCTCATACCTCTGCATGTATACATTTGCTCTGTCTACATATTATAACCCCAATTTTCCCCATTTGCAGGTTTGAGGAGATGTCATCTGTATGGCAGCAGGAGCCGGCGGGTTATTCCTCCTGCATAGAGATCGACTCCAGCTCCGTAAGGACCAAAGACCGACTCAGCTCGCCGGCGTGGCTGAAACAGGAGCAAGATGACCTCCACATCATCAAATGGGAGAATTTCCAAACTGGAGCTTCTGCAGACGCTGTTCAGGACAACACACCCAGTAGTGCCATGTCTGGTGAGAGCCCTACAGCCTGTTTGTGCTAAAAGCTATTAAAGATTTTATGTTTTCAATCTGTAAGCTACTGTGATCACAATTTCCAGTCAGCAGCTTCACACCTGGAGTTCAGCTGTGTTTTTAGCTTGTAGAAGTCTTCCTGTCTTCTGTCGTCACCCGCTGCTTTTCTACAGTTCAAAAATTTCCCACCTGATGACATTTGTTTCCAGCTGCCTCACATATTGAGAGTCTGCCCCCGAAGGTGCTGCTGACCATCACCAAGCTGCAGTGCATGCTGGAGAGCAAACAGGAGCGCATCCTTGCTCTGGAGAAACAGGTGGAGGACCTGATGCAGGACCGCAAGTTCCTGCGCAGCCAGATAGAAAACCTCACAAGTACTCGCTCCATGGCGCCGTTTGCTTCACCTTGTTCAGTGTCCGAAGGTCAGTGAGTCGGGTGAAGTTGCACATAATGTTGAAACACACATGTCTTTTAATTCTAGTTTGTTTTGTTTTATTGATTATGGGCAGCTCCTAAACCAAGCAAGCTGCAGCATTCAGAAAGCAAATCTCGAAAAAGAGAGAGGGCTTCTTCTGGTTCCGACGCTGGCAGCGATAGCGGTTCTGAGGCGTCCGACTCTTCGGAGGTGTCGGCAGCTTCAAGTGAACACAGACGGAGGAGACACCATAAAGACAAGAAGAGATCAAAGAAGGGGAAAGACTACGGCAGGAAAAGAGGTAATCAAACAGACAACATGGAGAGAGAGGCCACGATTTACTATTCCATTAATTTGGTAAATTATACAAGAGAACTGAAATAACTTTATCATAACGTCATCCTAACCAGTCAAAGTTCTTTCTAATGCAGCAGCTTTACAGTTCATATCCACCACATTGGTTATGATTACCAGGGGTCAGATGGTAATTATACAGGAGTTTGTTGACTTCTTGGCATCTCGACACCAAATCTAAAGGCCCATTTACGCCCCTTTTGCATCCGTAAATAGTTCATTTCAAAGGCCACTGTCCTCATACTTTCTTGTTGTCAAGGTTGTTAGCCAATACACAGCCACTAAAGGTCACGACAGAGTTCACCTGCGACGTCTGTCGTCAGTTTTAGACAATAGCAAACATGGCGTCTGTGGAGGAGATCAGGATAACGTTCATTTTCAAAAGGAGATGTAAAAAATGCAGAACAGTTGACGATGGTGGTCTGTGTGGCCATTAAATGCATTTCGGTTTCATCTTTGTTCCTTTTTTGGGTCTCACATTAGCTGTACTGCTCAACACTAGCTTACAGTTTCCAGTGGTACTTCCCCGTTTGCTCCGCCAGGGAACAAATCCACAAGGGCCCCGAAAACAGACTAAATTTTGCACTTAAATGACGCAGAAGACAGACAAAATGCTCGGTATCCTTCTTCAGCATATAGCATTAATGGGCCTTAAAGCCGCCTTTTTACCACAGGAATTATATTTTTTATTGACCCATGATTTAAAAAACCTTGGCACATTTCCACTGACATTAACCAGGTAAAAATTTCTTTTACCCCCAAACGTTCCCTGAAAAACACCTAGTACAGGGGTAGGACTTAGTAGATTCCCAAGAATTTTTCAGGGGCGGGGCTGTGTGCTGAAGAACTCTGATTGGTGGAACATACTTGCAGCATTCTGCTCTTTCCCGAATAAGCTGGTGTGTGACTGCAAACATCTTTAGTTTACTTCTACAAACTTAAGCTTAAAGTGTTTTAATCGTTTGAAAACTGAGCCATGCGAAATGGACGGACGATTAGGTGCAGGCTCTTTTGAGCACATTTGCTGAGGACGACATATAACACGGCTTTAACCTGGCAACTCGAAACAACAGTGTATGGCAGAATAATGGACAACATAGGACACACAGAGAAATAGTTTCAGTTAAAGTTAAAGAAACTGAAACAAAACGGGGGCGGCGTGGCTCGGCAAGGTAGAGCGGACGTCTTGTAACACGAGGGTTGCCGGTTTGATCCTCGGCCAAGTGGAGTTTATGTGGAGGTGTCCTTGGGCAAGACACCGAACCCCTTCTTGCTTCCAATATGTCGTGGTGAGCGCCTTGCATGGCAGCTTCCGCCATAAATGTGTGAATGTGTGTGTGAATGGGTGAATGTGATGTATGATGTAAAGCGCTTTGGATAAAAGCTCTATATAAGTATGGACCATTTACCATTTACTATAAGAAACTGAAGGACCACAAGTCCGACCACCGTACCAACAGCTGGTATCAGTCTGATTAACATACATTTTTGGTGCAGTAGAAATAAATTTCAGGTAATAAAAATTCCTAGAAATGTTGGAAACCCCCCTAGGATTAAAAGCTGCTACTACAAAATTAACTAAAGTTTTTTAGAAGCCTGCGTGTCACAAGAATTCACCGAGTGTCTATCTTAAAACATGATCACAAGGAAGCAGTTATACGAGTCAAAGTTCATGTTTTCATCCTTTTTGAAGTTATTAATTCATTTTTACCCGAACCTTCTGAATGACTTTATCTTAGGTTTTTCTCCCTGTTCATTACCACTGGCTCCTTTCAGCTGAGCTGAAAAATCATTATTGAAAGCAGCCTCCAACAACTAACATTAGGATGAGCATGTGCCAGTTTTGATCTCATTGTTGATGCAGTGCAGGCTGGTCACAATAGCATAGCTGTGTTTAGATGTGTACAATGTACAATATATGAATATTTCAGCATTAGCACCAACATGGCAGCTAACATTAAAGCAACAGTTCCGAACTATGATAGATTTTTGCACTTTGGTGCCCCCTAACGACAGCTAATTCTACATCCATCTTGCATCCTGTCTCTTCTCTGAGCACTCTCCAGTCAGTAAGAGTCAGTCCCATATTGACTCTTGTTCTGTCACTTTCCCTCTTTCTTTTCCTCCCTTCCTCTGAAAATCTCCTCTTGTGTTTCTTTGATGAATCAGCCATGATGTGCATCCAAAATGGCCAGTTTGTTGATATGTGGTTGCTGGTGTGTGAAGCAGTGTCGTAACGTCACAGATATATTTAACGCTCCGGACTGGGAAAAAAGTTGCAATTAACTGCAGTTTCTCAGCCTCAGGACACTGCAGGGCAACGACCAACCAGGAATGTACATAATGGAAGTTAGTGTGCTTCAAAAGGTCAAAGTTATGTAGTACTGCTTTAAAATTGTTAGTGCTTTTTAAAATGTGTACTGTGTAATGTGTATCTTAGGTGTGTGATATAGATAAACTATCAATTTTATTAATCTAAAGTGTGTTGGTGAATGTCTGAGAATCAGAAATCTAGCATATAGGTCCACTTAGAAAACCTAAATGGAGGATGAGAAGCAAAAACACTGTTAAGCTCTCTGAAATAAGCTGAGCTGATTTTATTGGTTAGAAAACCTACTTTTTAAAAATGAAAAATTGTTATAAGATTGAAAAAGCTATGTTTATTTGGTAAGATAAAATGAAAGACTGTTAAAACTACAACACATCCTTGATGGGACAAACTATCTTCACCATGTCCTGTCCTTTCTTTCCACCAGCAACTGGCGTCCAGTATGTCATCCAGCGCTACAAACAAGTCTTGTCTGCATTCATTAAGAAAAAGAACATGAGTGAAGCCTTCCGTCATCATGGAATTGACCGGAACACCATCGCTAACACGGCATCAATCGCCGAGCTTCATCTGGCTGGCAAAGACATGGTGCGCTTGGTGGGCATGTTTCGCCAAGGGGAGGAGACTCTGGTTAGCTACGCCCAAAGATGCACCTTGGTCATCGACAGTGACGCTGAGCTGGCCAGAAAAATAGAGCAGATGAAAGCTGGCGGCGAGCTTCTGCCCATCTCAGGAAAAAGGTCAAGGCCGTTGCATTCTCACCTGCAGCCACTGGGGGGCGCTGCAGAAAGCATTTTAATCGGTTGATGTCTATTTGATTGCTTTCAATTTAAGCTGCTAGATTTTTAAGGTCCCATATTATGCAAAATTCACTTTCTAAAGTCATATGTGTCCTCATAGCCTGTGTTTGAGGACCCAAAATGAGAAAATTGTCACCTCTCTCACTTGCTTTCTTCATTTTTTAGCAAATATGTGCTCAAACGGATGAGTCAAATGCCCACTTCCCCCAGTAGTGTTTATTTTCATTATAATATGGGACCTTTTAAAAGTTATATGTTACATTTTCTTTTCTCAGCTTTAACTCTTTAAGGGGCCAGATATGTTTCCTTTTATTGTTTTCTATTAGATTGAGGATTTATATTTTGTTCTTTATCTCTATAAAAATAGTGAGCAGCTGCTTTTATTAAGAAAGTGAACTGAGTGAGACGTTTTCCATGTGTAGTACTAGAAAGACTCACACGATGGCAGTGCTCACATATCATATCATGCTTCTAAATCACTTCTGTCATTTATTTAAAAATGGTGGTAGTCTGTTCTTTTTTCTAGCATTTGGTTTTTACAGGAAATGTTTACGCTCTGATAAAATGAAGAAGGTTTATTCATAAATAGATTCTGCTGAGTTTTGTTTAAAGTGAAAATGTTTTGTGCCAAGAAACTGACAGGATACATAATGTTGATTAAGTCATGATCATTTGAAAGCCCTATAAAGTTAATGTTGACATGATTGTGCGAACATCAGGGGTTTTTTTTAAAGTGAAATGTGATTGATGAAAAATAGAGTGCAGTCCTGTATAGCTGTGGGTTTGAGGGATGTTATCGACCCTCTGGGGGTGGGTAGGTCCAGTTGTGTGGACAGTTTGGTGAGACATCCTGGGCTGATGGTAAGTGTCAGTGCAAAGTGTTGCCATTGCCATTCCTGCTGTTTACTTTTCACGCAGAGTGACAAATTACTTGTGCAAAGCCATTATGGAGGCTGCACCCGTGCTGTTTATCTCTGCATGGGACTCTGTCACTGTCACTCTCATTCGCACACTGGCTATCTGCTTATCTTATACTCGCATCCCTCCTCCTAAAGCTCCCACTCTCCTTGTTTATGAACTCATTCAGTCATTTCTCATAAGATATCCCTTTTTTTTGTCTTATATTTTTACCAAAACGCTGATCAAGAGGCTGGAAATACTTCATACCAATAGAGAGATGAAAAGTTCCACTCAGCCTGTTCACTGCCGGAGGGGACAGGTGCATGCTGATCTCCTCAGCAGCGTAAAGTTGGAAAATGGTGGGTGTATCTCTGCCAGCACCCTTCTATTTCCCACCTCCTGAGGCTTGCAAATGTCACTTCTGCTTTACTTGTCCCCCCCTACAAGATTTAACGGTTTTCTGCAAGTCCTAAAAATGAAATGGGACACAGAGTGAGGTACAAGATGTCTCACATGGTAAAGAGGCAGAAAGTACAGCTGCAAATATTCTTGTGCTAATGACCAAGGCTGATGGAGCTTGGAACTGATGTGTGATGGAAGGATGTGGGCCTAATGGAGCCTGAAGCATTCTCCCCTCCTCCCCAGGCTCTTTGACTCGCTGTGGTGTCAGGCCAGCTGGGACTCCATTTTGTGCCTTTTCTGGCTGCAGGTGCCATGTCACTGTTGAGTCTGCAAGTGCCCAATTGGTACTAAATTCAGCCCCCTCCTCTTCCCTGCTACTTATGACCTTGAGAAAAAGAGCATCTGGACATTCTCACAGAGAGTAGCTTGTAATAACCACCAATCAGTATCTAAATATGTCTGAGCTGTTTAATTCAGATTGCCGGGGGGTGTTACTGCTGCATAACGTATGTAGGAGAAATTATATAAAACGGCCATGAAATCTAATTAAACCAAGATTGTTTGATATTAGTTAACTATGCTCAGCTAGTAGTGAAAACGGGTAATAAAGACTCAAAATTTATTTTAAAATTTTTTTAACTTATGCATGTAGAGACCTATATTTATAATTTGATGGCTCATCGTTTTCATAGGAGGGTTAAACATTTGGATCTTATCCTTTATTTTCACAAGAGCGTGATGTTTTCCATTAAAGAAAAAACAAACATCAAACTTGTAAAATAAACGCTAAGGACAGGAATGTAGTAAATGCAGACTAAATATTGACCTGAGATATATGTAAAAAGTGGTATACAATCCCTCAAGTTTGTTATGTAGGTAAACAACTGTTCGTACAGGCTCTCGCAATCCCTGCTAACAATAATTATCAGATGTTAAAAAGTCATTAATTGGCAATAACAGCTAAGTACTTAATAAAATTTTTAACTAACTACTAGTTAGTAACTTGTTAATGTTATATTTGTTTCCTGGTAGTTATGTATTGTATTATGATTTCTTTCTCCAGGAAAATCTTTGCATAATGTTAAAAAAAAGACATAAAACTTAGTCTAATTTAAATTGGGGGGTTCTAACAGGACCCTGTCTATATGCAGAAAAAGCTAACATGGCTATAAAAACAAATATAGAAAAAACAATTGTATTTATTTTTTTATTTTATTGCTAAGTTAGTAGAAAATTTAATGTCCTTTACGCAGCCAAGCTAATCAAGACTTTTGCCTTCACTTCACAAAATACATTTTTCAAGAACTTTATAGATAAATAGATTTTATATGTTAGAACTTTAACATTAGTCCCAGTTAAATCCTTTATAGACACACCTGAGAGTAGAGTTAAATCTTTCTAATAATTTTACAAATCTCGACTCAACTAAAGGGACATGGTAGCCTTTTAGCCAAATTGTATATATAAGTACACACATCTATATATAGTGCCATACACATATCTCTATACATGTAAATTTGTTAATCTTTATACTGTCTGCAGGGCATGCCATTTTATTTTAAGCTTGTGACAGGTTCAAATTAAAAACATTCCCCTAGAAGAAAATGACACCATGCTAGTACTACTTGCTCAGCTCTGCTTTTAAAAGGCACAACCTAAGTGACAGATCAGCTCTACAGGAACATCAGGTTGGAATTTTCTTCACCTTTTTTTTGCCCTTGCTCTTCCCACTAATGAAATCTTAAAATAACCTGCTGGAAAAAGTGGGTCAGAGCACCATTGTTACAGGGATTCAGTACACTTGCATCATGTAGTGCATTGTGGGTATTTACCCCTTTGGTGGAATTTAGGTGGGGGCTGGAGTCTGCGCACTGGTGGATGCTTATTCTTGTCCTTTTTCTGCAGTGACATGACATGCTGGCGAAGCAGTCAAAAGCCATCTTCGTCAACATGCAATTACAGATATGGTCTCCTAGATAGGGTCTAATCTTTATTACATGACACCGCTGGATAAAGGGAGGGCTGCATCACTGGGACTCACCACTGAACTGGTTTTGGTAGGAGGCACTAGAGGACAGTGCTGTAGTGCTTACTGCTATTTTGCAGATTCATTTGCAGTCTCATTATTGTTATTTTATTTAAAGCTATGCGTGTGCGCCTGGGAAAACTGTGAAAGACATTTCGGCCTTTGTTCTGATATGTTTTATCCTTCAGCCAGAGAATCGTCATTTAGAAGACGTGCTATCTGCTTTACAATTTTAGAATGGTTAACAAAAAAAAAAAGCTGAGATGCTAATCTCAAACCACGCATCCTTCCCACAATGACAGCCTTTCTGCCAGTGTCGCTCGATCAACAAGTCTTGAGCTAAGGATGGTGTGCTCTCCATCTGGCTGCCACTGATAAGAACTTACTGGGGGCTGCTGGATAATAGTCTTGCAAGCTTAAAAGCGCAAGAGGGGGGGCATAATGTATTCTGCAGGAATCCAGCAAGCAGGACCCCATAAATCAGACCTCATCTCCCCCTTTTTAGTGTGCTTGGGCAAAGGCAGCCCCCCTTAAATGTAGCCAGTGGGGACTTGAGGGGGTGGATGGGGACATCATGTTGCCAGAGACATGATTCGCCATGAGTGTGATTTAAGTCCTGATGATACAAGATGGCTGCATTCAATCACAACGTATAACTCAGCATGTTTACAGAACAATACAGGAATCGTAAAGCTGGATTTTCTGTAGAAGGACATTTCCTTTATTTA
>JBAMHW010000020.1:2676185-2695336 GCA_037177495.1 Rhadinocentrus ornatus | reverse complement strand
GGACCTCATTCACCCCCGGGGCCCTGCCACTGAGGAGCTTTTTAACCACCTCAGCGACCTCAGCCCCAGAGATGGGAGAGTTAACACCAGGGCACCAGGGCTTTTGTTTGTTTGTTTTTTATCAAAAAAAACGTAGACTTAAAGTCCCATTAGTCTTTTGGGAATTTATTTGTTATCTTTTAGAAATGATTATTGGTTTGAATTCTTTATTTCAAGCATAAAAACAAAGCAAAAACAAACAAATAAAAACAATAATTTGAAAAAATAAAAAAACACTGTAAACAATGCAGGTAACAGCTTACTTTAAAATCCATGTACCGTGATAAAAATAAGTGAACATTTTACATTTAAACATTAGTAAGGCCATTTATATTCTGTCCCTTTTTTATATACCTTTGCCTCTTTTAAGGGAACGAATACCAAAAATGTTACAGCTGAATGCGCACTATAATAAATAATATGCAAAATCCAGTGCTATCAGTATTAATCTAGAGTATTTTAGATTTAGTTTGTAAAGCACTTTGGGCAGCATGATTTTTTGGAAATGTGCTATATAAACAAACCTGACATGACCTGACAGTGGTGATGTAACAAACAACCGGAAAACATTTCCTTGCTGTCCAATACATAGTATTGTCACAATCCTGGAGATGGGTGTAAGTTGGTGGTGATATATCCCTCCAGGCTGCTTTTTTTGGGATAGTTCTCATATAAAATAGGATTGACTAAAAAATATTCAAAAGTCTAAGCCCTAATCATTAACTTTATAACAACAAAACGCATGTTTCTCGACCAGTGTTCTTTTAACTCCGCAGCATCACAGACGGGTGGAAAGTGGAGCAATGACAGTGACTTCATGTTTAATAAGTCTTTAATAAGATTTTTTTTTTAACCATATGTGTAAAACTGGAACTGGTCCTTCTTCACCTAATCCCACATTACTGCAGACACTGCCCCTAATCTGCCTGTTGATTTTCCAACTTATTCTTCCCCTACTCATCTCCCCCAGAGATACTTGAACTCCTCCACTTGGGACAGGATATCTATGTTTATGTCCACGTGTACAGTGCCAGTCAAAATGTTGGACACGTCTCATTTATTTTGAATGAAGAGTGTCCAAACCTTTGACTGGTATTATATATCACAGTGATGTATTTAAGGAAGACATTTGGTTTGTATGTTCGACACATTTTGTGTATGTAGTCTGGGGTTTGGACAGCCAGTAAACCAGTAAAGGCTACAAAAGGTATCAAATGTACATTGATTTGATTGTGATATATTATTGTAAGCTAAGATGTTTTCTGAGCTTAACTGCCATTCATTCATTCAATTTCAATTTGTCCACTTGGAAGTCACATGTCGTGCCATCGTCCAACCCCTCCTGACTCCAAATACTTTTTCACCATTTAAATATATTGCACTTGGTATAATAATTGAAATAAGATGTCCAGGTTTTGCTCTTTTAAATAGTCGTTGATGAAGACTTCTTTTTTGCGGGGAAGGGGGGGGGGGTGTAAGCTAACCCTTTCACCAATTATTCTTCATATTTATCACAAAAATGTGAACTAATGTCTGTTCCTTTAATCCATATTTGTTTTTTTTATTTAGCATAAAATTGGGAAAAAAAGGGAAGCCTAGTGTTTGAGAACTTGAAAACATGGTGCTGCAGCTGACAGTATTGTGTTTATTTACTACTTTAACTTTTTCTTCACATGTTTTTCAGGACATTGATGAGGAGATTGAAGCAGAATACAACATCCTTAAAGCCCTTTCTGACCATCCCAATGTTGTGAAGTTTTATGGGATGTTCTACAAGAAGGATGTGAAATGTGGAGATCAGCTGTGGCTTGTACTGGAGGTAGGAACATCAAACCCCTGTAAACTATTGCCTTATGTTTCATATACTAGGTGCTGTCCAAATGTCTGATTGTACTTCACATGGGCTTGCCAGATAAATACAATGGTGATCCAAGCTGGCCGGGTGGATTACGCAAGAGGTTTAGCCACCATCGGCAGTCTTGGAGTTTATTTACTAACCACCTGGAGGATTTGGTTGCATGCCAGTTAAAATCATGTGGGCGGGGGATAGCTTGCGTGCTGTGGGCCCCCTCCTGTGAGCAGGAGAGTAGGGATTTCTGTTCATGGGTGCTGTCTCAGTAAATTAGTTTATACACCTAAAGGACTGGAGCTCAGGCTAAAAGATCCCTTTTTCAGCTTGTTTGGATTAAGGGTGCTGTGGACAAGTATTTAACTTTGCTTTCCTACACCTGAATGGAGGGATTCAGATTCTGGAGTGCAGTTTCTTCATGAAAGTTCAAGGGGACCGTGATGCCAAAGCTGCTCTCTGTACACGTAAAAAAAAAATAAATAAAAATTTGCCTCCAGCTTCACATTTTTCCAGCTTTCATCTGTATTTGCCTGCTGTGGCCCTTTTGAAATGTCAAGCTTCAGACAAACATGTAATTGAGGTCAACCTCTGAGAAGAAAAACTGTTTGTGAGGTGCGCCACGTTGTCAAATATAAGCTGTTTCTACCTTTTAACGCTCTGACCATGTAATTTTACTTTGTGCTTTGATAGAGAGCAGGAAAAACCTGGAGACATCTGATAAACATGGGCAGCGTGGGCAGGTTTGATAAGAATTAGTACAGGAGAAGTGTCACAGCTTTGGCCCATCGTCTTTGATGCTGTTTTAAATACCATTACATTTTACTTTTTTTTTTTACAGCAGGCAGTAAATGAATGTAGATTCGAACCCAGACTTGCCTCGATGAGGACTCGGCCAGTAAACAAGCTGAGATGTAGGACTATTTTATGAATTTGAACTTTTGTCATTTTCTTACAGACTTAGATCTGTTAAGATTCTGCAAAGTCTGAACTGTATAAAATGCAGTTTGAAATGTGGTCTTGATTGCTGATTTCATTTCAGTACGATCTAAAGGTTAATTTATGCTCTCTGTTTTGTGTTGGATAGCATCAAATTATATGTGGGGAACAGCAACCAATGAGTATTAAACTGATGTCCATTACATATATTTTATAACACTTAGACAAGTATTTTTGAACATCTGAATCTAACGGTTAGTTACGTCCATTTCAAACATTGTAAAAGGTCACTTTCCTTATATTCTCTGCTGTCTTTTACATTGGCTTGGTTGTTAGGCAAAACATCCACTAGAGTGTTCACTTCTGAGTTCCCATCGGTTTCAGACAATAGCAGGCATGGTAACGGTAGAGGAGGTCAGTGTAGGGGAGAGTGTGCAGACTATGTAGGCTACAGAGTGTCCTCTGTAGTTTTTACACTTCGAAATCTGCTTAACGTTCTTTAAATGGGACAGCCTACCTAGCCAAGAAGAATTTCCCATTGCAACAACACAGGACGTTGAATCACTTAAACCTCTGAAATTACTCATAGTAACACCGACAGTAAAAAAAAAAAAAACAGCCGGTACACACTTCATTAGACCCTTAAACTTCCACAAATATTTGGTTTTGTAACATTTCTACTAAAGTGTAGTTAAAAAAAACACACTTTTTTTTTTTTTTTTTAACAAAACTTTATTGAAACCTAAAACGTACTCTTCTCAGCTTGGTTGCTGATTCGCCAACATCTTGTTCGCAATGAATTCTGGGAGAAAAGAGGCCACGAAGGATGCATCACCAGCAACCTTTGTTTGAGGCAGACGAAGTGCAGATTTTAAAAGGTGGATTTGGAGGGTCCTTCTGTGAATTAGGACAGTACTAGACACCACAATGGCGTATGTGGCCGAAGACCCTGAACTGGGACACACCAAAGGGGCAGATCTAGAATATTTAGGATGGAACCAAGAACAATGTGGTATTTGTAAATGGCCCTAAAATCATGAAAATAAACAAATTAATGCATTTACATTTTAGTAAAGTATTAATTGGTTGTCATGATTAAAATGGTTATTTAATTAAAAAAGAAAAGCAAAATTGGTCAAATTTTATTTATGTAGTTATTTTTTATTTAGGATTATGTCCTAATATGCCTTTAAACATTATTAGAACAAGGTTATTAAACACTGTATTTTTTATATAATTTGGCTTGAGCTTAATGTTTATGAAGCCAATAATCTGACTAAATGAAGTTCTTTGAGTACATTACATATTGGATGGCCTCTGTGTTTTGTCTAGGTAAACACAAGTTTAAACTTGAAGTGCGTTCCAATTAGATCCTAAATCTAAAACTGAGATGGTACCTGTAGGGGCCAGCTAGATTAGAGGAGTAGCCAATCGTTGATTCCAACCCTTGACCAAAGTTCCCATCAATAACTTTATTGTCGTTAGTATGTACAATAGAGACAAGCACTGCATGTATTGACTGTATGAATAGTAAAACATGAATGATACACTTACACCTTTACACTGAGCTTTGCAAAACAATATTATCAACCAAATTTGATGCTAGATGCAATAAGAAAATTGATCTGCCAGTTTCATCCAGTACAATGAACCTAACATAAGCTGCGTTTCCATTACAGTATTTCGCAAAATAAAAGCAATACTAAAATTTCGACAAAGTGCAATTACGATATGCAGGTGTTTCCATTGAATGGTGTTTAGCGCATTAGCAGTTAGTCTAAAGAAATCTTGTCCCCTGAGACTCCACTTTGAGGAGGAAAGAGTTTTCTAATTCTTTCTAAAACTCTTACATTTTGTTGTTGTTTGCTATCGAGGATGACGGTTATATTTTTCCTTTAATTGTTTGTAAAAAGTTTTCCGTCTCCTCCTGCGTGGACTCATACCAGGCCATGTTTACTTGACATGAACTGGTCGCGTGACCTCTTATGTCACGCCCGGGGACGTGTAAATGCAATAAATGTGTTTCCATTACACTTTTGCGATATACTTCCATATCCACACATCTAAAAAACCACCTCATACAAAATGTAGGTGTTTCCAATACTGTTTTTTTATTGCGATATTTAGTTGCGCAATTATAGAGGTTTTGAAAATGCACCTACAGATTTCCATTTTTGCTGAGTTGGAAAGTGCTGTGTAAATAGAGTAAATATTTGTTGGATGCAAGCATCTCATTTGAGGAGCAAATCTGATTTGCTTGTACATCACAAAGTAACTTTTACTTATTGTTTGTTCACCCAGAATTATTTGAACAAATACAGGATTTATTTTACCAGTTTCTCTTGAGGTTGAACATAAAATATGTGAATGAATGTTTGATTTAGCACCTCTGATTTGACAACAACATCCAATAATTTCAAAGTACATTCACATTGTGAGAAATCTTAAAACCTGCTCCTCGTTCCACTGCTGGATCAGAGTTTCTATATTTCTGTAGTCCAAGCAAAGTTGACTTTTGCACTAACAGGAGCAGTGTTATGCAAGCCCATTAGATAGCTTTCACCTCAACATCTTGTGTTTCTTTCCCCTTTCACCAGTGTCCTTCCTCCTTACCTTTGCAGAGGACCTTGCAGTTACTTGACTCAGATATCAAGATGCAAGATGATATTTTGCTCTAGTTTTACACTGTGCTAGTTTATGCTAACTGAAAGAGCTAACGATACACTTTCCTGTCTGTGGCTCTGTATTTCCCTGCAAAATCTGTTGGCTAATCCTGGGGTTAAAATCCCTGCATGCCTGTTTAGAAAGTGGCTGCATTTTTGCTGTGTATCTGTGTGCTCTGAAGTAGATGCACATGGATTTCAGCAGTGAAAAGACAGGAAATCAGGGAGTGAGCTGGCCATTCACCATGGTTACTGTCCCTCCTTTTAAGACTGTAATTTTCCATCATCGCTGTGCTGAGAGGAGCTTTTGCACCGGCAGCGGAGAGCTCATTATGAGCAAAATTCATACAAATTGCATCCTCTACCTTGTTAGCCTTTTATTGGGGTTTGTGAGCTTTTGGCTTTCCCTCTGTAGTGCACTCCTTTATGATTGCAGATGTAGGCAGAAATGATAAAGCTTTTCATGTATGGAGACCTATTATTGCTAACAGAGCTCTAAAATACTTCAAAGAAAGCAGTGATTGAATTTTATTCTCTATTTGCAAATAAGACACTGATTTGGATGTGCATTTTATTTGTCAGACCCCATGTTTTATCCCAGGAACCTTTGAAAGTAAGGTCGAAGAAGCCTATTAAACCTCAATCTTAAAAGATTCATTTTCCATTCTACTAAAGAGGAGAGAACAAAACCAACTGCACCAGTCTGCACTGATTTAGCATTTTTCAATATTGAATCAGTTTGATTGTTTAAAGCTGACGCTTTAAATTGTTTTAATGCTAACTTGATGACTGTAGTACCTTCATCTTTGATGTAAAGAGCTAATTGAGGACTGTACATACATAAACATATGTTTTAGTCTTTTAGTTGAACTTTAAACAGCTGTTTTTACTTTATTTTCTATCGGTATATGTAAGGCGTAAGTAAAAAACTAAAATATTTTCAGTTTGCTTTTTCATTTTCTTGATTAAGATGGTAACAGTTGTCAGTGGTAAGAAAACACCCTCAAAAAATCAAACAAGACTATGTTGCCTCTTTTATTGGTCCTTTTAAAACGCAACATGATGGAAACTTTTGTTCATCAATCACCAGACTAATATTACAAGTGAGTTTTGTCCTGATTGGGTTTACATGTTTGTTCAGAAAATCCCTGTTTTGTTTGTCTTCTTTCATTAAATGACAATGAGGTTTAAAATGTTATTCCTTGTTGGGACTTTTCAATGAACGGTGCTGGAAAGCAGACACCTCAGCCTCTGTGCCCATGTAAACGATAAGGTCAGGGTAACAATGGGAGCGCTTTTTTCTGAATGCGAGCCAACATGTCACACACACACGCAGAAACACACTTACTTTATCGAGCATGGTGCTTCTTCCTATAGCCACTAATAATGCAGGAAATGAAAAACACTGATTCATAATTGCTGAGAAACATACATGAAAAGAAGACTTAAGTTAGCACCTGTGTGTGTGTGTGTTTGTATGTTTGTGTGTTTCTTTCATCTTTTTGTTGTTTTATCTACTTCTTTTCCTGTCTTTGATGGACTACTTTAATTTACATGACTAAGCAAGCACCTGACCTTGTTTGAAATGGAGACTATGCCAATCAGTATTCAGAATATTCAGTTTAGTCTTTGAATCCGATAGCTCTGTGAAAACTCATAAGATGAGGATGGAAAACGTGGATCTTAAGACCTATTAAATTAGTAGTTTGGGTTCTGATTTTCAAATCAAAAAAGATGCAAATCCATAATTAGAAAAGATCAAGCTGCTTTGTGTTGTTAATGTGGTTTGTAATTAAAAATATGACTCATCATAAAGAGGAAAATTAGCTGAATAACGTAGGAAATCTTTCAACCTTGCATAATTGAATATTGCTGCATCCCATTTTAGGAATATTTCAGACCATTTCAGTCTTTCTGTTTACCGTACATATCAGATTAAAAATAATTACAAAATATTTTCTCTGTCTGATGAGAAACTTTATGATTTTGAAGGTGCTTCTGAAATGAAACCTTTAATCTTGTTGCATTTAATGTCTACTTCCACAGAAACATTAGGGAATGTAATTTAATCTGAATTAAACCAAACCAGATCTGAAGCTTCATGTTTCATTTCCTCCCTGAGGAGCTTTAAATCTCCAACACATCTCTAATAATTAATGTTCATGTCCAGCATTGTTTTGTTTTGACGAGAGCACTAACGTTTAGGACCTGTAAATCTAGGACACCAGACCTCTCATTAATATGGATTTGCCTGTCTGCCTTGTGTAATTTAATGATGACAGGTGATATGCCAGCAGTGATGTGGACTGACGTCAGGTGCCTCTCACTGTTAGAGTGCTGTGCTGTCTGTAAAAACCTCTGCAGAATTCTCTGCTGCAGTTTGTCTGCAAGTCTGATCGCAGAGGGAAGGAGTGATTAGGTTCCCTATGTGGCAGCTGAAATACTGTACATGCCATCCATCCTGCAACAGTTTTCTGGGCTGCTGCTGATGGATAGCTAGATTGATAGTCAGTTAGTAAACAGACATTAGGCACAGCGTTGAAAACCAGTACTCAATCAAAGTCTGGGACCTGCTCTGCTCTCAGCATCTAATGTATAAAAGTATTACTGAACATGACAGCTGGGCTACCTTTGGGCCAGAGTTTCTGTTTGAAGTCAAGGTTAACATCTCTGGCTGGAAATTCAAATTAATATGACACATAAAGTGACAAAGAGTTCAAAACTTAGGACAAAGTGACACTTTGCTACATGAAAGAAAAAAGCAAAAACTAGTTTAAAGACTCTGTGAAGCTAAAAGTTATTTTGTTTTGCACAGAAAAGTTTGGAGCCAGTTTGGACTCAACGAAATAATTGGCATGACTTCTCAATATCTCTCTGTGCTGAAAATCTAGCATTTAACCTTGTTAGCTTGTCCAATTTATCTATGTATTTATTTTTATAGGTCTTGAAAAAAATAGGCCATCAATACTGCAGCTGAGATTTTTGTTTTGATTTGTAGCAGCACCTATGGTCTTAGAAAGGCAAGGTTAAAGTTATAAGTATTTAGTTCACAGGATCATGGTGGCCTGAATGATTGATGTAGTCTATTGGAGAAACCAGTACTGGATATTTTGAAAAGAGGTAGTATTTCTAGTATGTATGAGCTACAAGGAACTGATGAAAATAGAGACTAGCTTAAAAGCTATGAGAAGTTAGCAACTCACACTTTGTCGTAGGCCAAGCAAGAGACCAACTGCTAGCAACCTTTACCCATCATAGCTTGTGGTAGTTTTATTTTGAAAAAAGCACTACCAACTTTTCTCAGTGAGGCGCCTCCTAACGACGACTAATTCAGCATCAGTCTTGCATCCTACCGGTACTACTACCGTATTTCCTCTTGCTGTGTCACTTTCTTCTCCTTTCTTTCTCCAATAATCTCCTCATGTTTTTTTTGACGAATCAGCATTTGGGAGCATGTCAAACTCAAATACACAGCGGGCCAAAATGAAAATTGGTTTAATCTTTATTAAAAACTTTTTTAAATGACCTTATTGCACACATTTAAGCTGGAACTAACAGAGCCTGTTAGTTGTTTAAAAAAACAAAAAACAAAAAAAAAACAAACTTTTTAAGTCTGTTGCATTTATTTCTTATGGCTCTATCTATATATATATTTTCTTTTCAGAGTAGTTTCTACAGGCAAAAGTAATTTCCTCATTTGAAAAATGAAAATGCCCTGTAATAGCAAGAGAAAAATGCAAAAATTAAAAATTGCATTAAAGGTCAGTTTTTTCTGATTCTATAAACATATATACACACATTGTGAAAGTTATAGAATCTAATTTATTTATTTAATTAACTCACCTGTTTAAGGAGCATTTCCACTCTTAGCTCAACTCCGTCTAACTCGTCGGAATTAGTTAGAAAGATTTGTCCAGCCTTTTGGCTCAACTCAGTACTGAATTAGCTGCGTGCACTTATGCTCAAGATGATATTGTGTGAGGAAATTGTGATATTGTATTTAAACAAAAGGACTTACAAAAAAAAAAGAAGAAAAAAAAAGCACTGTCTCTAGCACTACATGACAGCACCTGGGTCCAACTGGACTCCCAGCAGTCTGACTACTACTTACTTATGATGTCCTATTTGTTTGAATTTTTGCTTGTGTTGTTCTTACGCTCAGATTTAAGTCGCTTTGGATAAAAGCGTCTGCCAAATGACTAGAATAGATGAATACAATAGCTTAAAAAATTAAAAAAATTTAATTCGATGAGAAATTTTATGCCATGAAACTATTTCTTACTTAGAGTTGTCGTTTAAGCGTTAATAACTCCTCCACTGTTTGGAGACTTTTTTTCCTGACCAGATGCTTGTATCTGTCGTGGTGCTTCCCTTCAAAGGGTTTTCTTACGTTGTATCCTTTCATTACATTTTATCTATCACTGTCTCCACACAGAAGACAAACATATTCTCTGTTTCTAAAGTCCACTTTTCATTTAGGCATTTTTTTCGGGGGAGAGTGAGAGGGCAGGAGTGAGAGAAGAAGTGAGGTATGAGCCAGTGTGTTGATATCCTGTTGCTAGCGTGTGAGATGGAGTATAAAATGTGTTGTTTCTCAGCCTTGGGATGCTGCAGGGACAACTAAGAATGTACTTAATGTACTAGTTAATGCATTAGTTCCAAGTATGTACTTAATAAATGTCCCTATACCATCAAACCAAGTCAGAACCTTCTTTTTAAGCTGAGAAAGTTACATAGTGCGACTTTTAGGCAATACCACAGACATTTTAACCTTGAAACTCTGATTGTGACATGGTTTGATGGCATGCCAATGTTTGTTGTGCACATTTCTGCAGGTGTTGTTGCCCTGCAGCCTCCACAAGCTGAAAAACCACACTGACATGTGACAGTGTTTATTTCCAGCCCGAAACATGACAGCCACATTTTGCTTTACGGCACCACGTTACATGCCAGCAGCTGGATGTCAACACACTGGCAGTTTTGATTGCATGTAGCTGACTCAGCAAAGAAACACATGAGGACATTACTGGAGGGACCGGGTTGAAGATTCAACATCAGGCTAACATTTACTGGCTGGAGAGAGCTCAGAGAAGAGACAGGATGAAAGATTGATGCCTTCGTTAGGGGGCACCAGTATTTTATTCATGGATCACTGTTCACTGAATGAGGGAAAAGGTGAATCATACACAAACCTTTTTAAGGCTATTATTGTTTTTGTCACAACGTAAGTGCTTAAATCAACATCTTCAATGATTACAGATGAGTTTTCAAGATATTACCAAGCAAACAAAAAAAGGTCCTGGGATTTCAACTAAAGGTTCTTCAATATGTCAACTTGTTTTTGTCATGGGGACATTATTTGCTAGACATTTAAAATAGAAACATTTATGGTTAACCTACTGCCAAAACCCTGAGGCCTCATCTGCAATGAAAGATTAAATCAAGTACACCCACACCACAATCAAACAGATGGCTCACTGATCTATCCTTAACTGTTTAAGGGGTTTGACATGTAAGTTTACAGTAATATCTATTGGCTGGCACTTGTGGGGTAATAGTTTACACATTTACTGAAAAAGCTAATTTAAAATGAGGATTTCATGTATGTAGAGAGAATGCACACACATCACACATATGTACAGTTAGGACCAGAAATATTTAGACAATAAAACAATTTTTATGATTGGAGGCCATGTTTTACAGAAGATATGGTGTACTTTGGATCACAAGCTGTTCCAAGCCTTCCATACTTTCTTCTTCCCATCATTCTGTTAAAGGTTGATTTTAGTTTAATCTACGAAGAATGTTATTTAGATGGTTTTAGGTCATCTGAAAGACCGCAGTAAACTCACTATCGATGCTTCCCGGGGACACACCTCATTTCTCCTATGAAAACCGACACATTGTGAACACACAACTGGTGTTAAAAATCTTTTATAGACATATCTATGGTTTCTTTAGTCCCAAAAGGAACACGCTTGAAAACCAACTGCGCAGATGAAAACTGGCCACACGCACGATAAACACTCTGTACGTGATACATGAGAGTAAATTAGAACATACATCACAAGTAGGCATTGCTGC
This sequence comes from Rhadinocentrus ornatus, assembly GCA_037177495.1. Lineage (NCBI taxonomy): Eukaryota > Metazoa > Chordata > Actinopteri > Atheriniformes > Melanotaeniidae > Rhadinocentrus > Rhadinocentrus ornatus. Next base: position 2,683,765 of record JBAMHW010000020.1, on the reverse strand, counting down.
ACTGTGGGGGAATAACAGTGTTTACAAGCAGAAATTCACACTCGAGAGCCCATCAATCCATCACAATGATCAGCGCACTCTCAATTCTGTCACTGCAGGCTCGGCACAGTCAGAAGTGGAGACTGTGGTTGACGTGTCTTACCCTCTGATTGGTCGGTTTCTGACTGAAAAGAAAGCTGCTGTCACAGAGAACTTCTCTGAAGTGTCACCACCTGTAAATAAACAACACTGTGATTTGCTATATGTGTAAAGGGCGATTTCACTCAATTCTTGGAAACTTAGACCACATTAGATCTTCAAATCTGGACTGAGTGTTTGACAGGCAGGAATAGCCCATGGGTTAGGTGTAGAACAGCGTCACACAGGTGAGGTAGAGGAAGCAGGAGAGGCAAGGGAGAGGCAAGTGGTGTAGGAGACAATGAAGTAAAATAAAATGCCCACAGCCTGAATGCAAAGTGTGTCACTGACACATTTAACTTAATAGATATACATATTGGTGAATCATAATTTGTTGTTGTTTGTGATGCCTGTTGAATAAAAATTGGTATATGGTATGACTGATCTGTGTAATAATATTAAATATCAGTTACAGTGGTATTTGTTGTGACCTTTTCAGATGTGGAATTTGATTACTTTAATTTCATATACATACATAAACATGTCCGTTAATTATAACCATGTCATACCATACCACCATCAAAGGAGTTTAACAAGAAATAGAAAACCATAAGAAATAGAAATACATTTTTTTATTGGGGGGCCTATAAATTTCCCAGGGACCCACTCAAATCGGCGCCTGTGGGTCCCAGGGACTCACTAAAATGGAAACCCTTCAACATCACTGGTAAGCTATTTTGGATTTTGAGTAATTATAGAGATATGCTGCAACATTTTTCTATAAGAGATGCAGGGTAAACATCTGCTTCCCTAACCATCAAGTAGATGAATACTGCATCTAAGCTTCATGCTGTGCTTTTACATACTCGTTTTAGATGTGCATTCAAAGATGTTCGAGTTGTATTAACACTGTGCTATATGGAAGTTAGTCATTACTAACATTTTCTGATATGTACTGCATAGTCGCTGGATAATCACCACAGGGGACAGATTTTTATCCTCAGAAGCCGCACCACTGCCTGATTATGGGCTAATTAGTCTTTCAGTGTACAAGTGAGGTAAATTAGTATAATCACATAAAGAGGTGCAATGGAAATTTCCTGTCGAACACAAAATGCTTTTTAAATTGTTGTATGCACTAAAATTGGACAAAATATCCCTGAAAAATAAGATGATGTTTCAGTAAAAGATTTTTTTTGTGTGCGTGTGTGTTTACAAACAGCATTCAAAAGCAAAATATGCCGTTTTTGTTCACTTCCAGCCCCCAGCACACTGACTGACGTCTTACAGCTTTTTATTTTCTGTATACCTTTGGCGTCTCCTAAAGAAAGCCCCAAATTAAGGGTTGTTATTGTTGCCAAGGCAACCTACGGGGTAATTTTCTGTAATTTTTCAAGGGAGATATCTACTGACAGTGGAGTCCATGTCGTGATGCAGAATACTATAAGAAAACACCTACAAACACACAACAGAAACGTTTCTTGCTTACAGGAGAAAGCAAGTGCCTTCTCACGCAGTGAATATATCTTATTTGCAGAGTATAATTTCTAATATAAATCTTGCCATTGTTTGGAAACCTACGCTGTTTAATTCAGTTTTTGTGGACAATTTGTACATTTACCCTCCCAGTGAGCTGCCTCAGAAAGATTAGCCTCCAAGGACAAAAGAATTACTTTCAGCATCCTTTCTTCTCCCTGTAAAATCTTCATATCTGGACATATTTAAATTCTGCATAAACTGCCCCAGATTTCGATGCATTGTGCAAGCTGAGCTGTTTGTGCTGACTCATGTTGAGTTTTTGCTCATTGTTTTCATGTTATGTGGATTTTTTCTCCTCAGCTCTGCAATGGCGGCTCAGTGACAGATCTGGCCAAAGGTATGCTGAAGAGAGGAGACAGAATGGATGAAGCCATTATTGCCTATATCTTGCATGAAGCCCTCATGGTGAGTCTGGTGGTTTCAGTACAGAGTGGTGCCTCAATGAAGGGGGTTAAAATGAGGGTAATTTTCTAGGCAGGTGCTTGTCAGAGAAAGGCTGTTAACCTTTTCTTTTCACAGGGCCTCCAGCACCTGCACATCAACAAAACCATCCACCGTGATGTCAAAGGCAATAACATCCTGTTGACAACACAAGGAGGAATCAAACTCGTAGACTTTGGTTAGTAATGAGACTCTTTTCGCCAAAAACATGCGATAAAAGTATGTCTTTTTTCACTCTATCCCTCTCTAATCAGTGAAAAATCATGTTATGGCTCTATTTAACAGAAGAGGGTCAAATCCATTACCTTCAGTTGTCTGCCAAATAAATTGTGCTGCTAATTAGTTTCCTTGAGAGGCTGTTATACATTTACACAACCCAACCATGTAGCAGATTATTGTGCTTTCCATTACATCCCATCCTTTCCATTCTTACCAAGACAGCAAAGGGCATTGCTGCTATTCATCTTGTGATTTCCCTCATTTGCTTTTTGGTTCTCTAAACCAAATGAGGCATTCGGAGCAGCAAACCACAGCTCATGGACTGAAAGCTTGTGATAGGCAAAGTGATTCTTACTATTTCCAGGGGGTGACTCACTCTTTTTTTTTCATCAGGCAACGGGGGAAAAAAAGAAAAAAAGAAAACAGCTGCCTGTTTTCATTATAAATAAAATGCCCACTCAACATGTGTGTAGGTTTTCTAATTGAGGGCTTCTCTTAAAAGCCTTTCTCTTACCATGAACATTGAAGCGCACAGCTCTTATATAAATAAAAATTACCAATGGAATCACTAATATAGAGCAAGTCCGCCTTTTACCATCCTTCAGAGCAGCTTGTTCATCTTAACATTGCCTAGTGCAGAGTAGTGATAAATGCAGCATGCATCTACCTTAAAACAGCATAAATTTCTGTGATAAACAATGGTCAAGCCATGTTACTGGAAGTGACTTCCATGTTAGGACCCCTTTGACTTCAACTCACAAGATACTCCTTACTGAGGTTATCTTTGTAAAAGGCCATCTTTTCAACCAAACTATTGCTAGGTCCTGGCTATATTCAATTAGTTTTGGTGCCTGAACTCAGCCAAAAAGCAGAAAAATTAAGGCTGACAGACTACAAAATCATCCAAACTGCAGTTTTTAGAGACAGAAAAAATGAAAATGCAGTTAACTCTGACTCAGGTCTCCCAAACAAAATCCCCCACAGCTTACTGGATGACAAGTATCAGACTGATGGAGACCCACCAGTACAAAAATAAAAGCTAATGAGTCATGACCATGAAGAGTCATGGAAAAGAAGTACATTAATGTACAAAAGACATTAGTGATGCTTCAGATTTAATCCTTTGGCATGCAGAGGAGTTAATAGTTGTTTGACTGCAAGATGTCCTGGTCCTGTGGCTGCAAAACAAGTCTGAATCAGCTACTGTCCCTGGCATAAGGTGTTTGTGCCAGTATGTTTGGTTTTCTCTCAACATGGTGCTGTGCATTATAACCAAATTTCTGTCCAAAGCTCATTACTCCAGGAGTTTTGTGGTTCGTTTACATGCAAATTTCTAAACTAACCAGCCATGACCCTCACCGCACATCACTGAGTTTCAGACATCATTTGGCAGCATCGCTAGGAAGTTGTTTCCAACCGCCCAACACACCCTAAACGCTTGCATGTAGGCTTTCTTAAAAAAATTGTGTAATTAATACAGTTGTGCTCATTTTCATTCTTCTTCTGCTTTTTTGTTCCCTTCCTGATTTTCTTCTTCTTCTCTGGTTTGTTTCTTTCGTTGGTCGCATGTCAGCTATTCTGCTCAACACTGCCCCCACGTATCTGTCTTGTGCTTCGAGCATAAATGGGCCTTTATTGAAAAATTGTGTGATGCATCAAATGGGTCATCTTGCAACCATCCTCTTGGAAGACTGGAAAACTTTCAGAATCTTCATTGATAAAGAGGAAAAGTGGTTTACTGTGACAAGACACCTACATACCCCAAATCAGCTTTTCTCGCTGTGATATTCACAATTTCTGATTTTTAAAATTGGCACATGTACTAACTTTGTTGTTCATGCGTTAATGTTTGAATGTAGGCTAAATATTTTTTACAATTATGCAGTGACCCCTTGACATTATCTCGTGACCCCCCGTTTGAGAACCAACGCACTAAAGGACAGTGCAGAGTTCACTTATAAGTTTGAACATTAGACAATAACAAACATGGCGGTACTGGGAGTGATCATGTGATACAGATGGCAGTAGACGGGGGTGGTCTGTGCAGCTTCCTCTTCATCTTTGATCCTTTCGCTGGTAGCACATGAGCTATACTGTTCAACACCACCCCCATAATTTCTGTTTGATACATCTGTGTACACATTCACAACCTCTCTGAGACATACAGAAATACACATTAAAGGGACAATAAATTAAAATTCCTAATTTTTAGACTGAAGGAATAAAAAAAAAAAAATGGCTGTATGAAGAACTAGAGGTGTAAGTGAATCTGGAGTACAACAGGAATCACACACCATCTCTCAATGTTGATCTCCAGCTCATGTTTACCAGCCGGTCCGGCCATGCATCCTTGTACGTTCATGTGAATCACTGCCTCCTCTCTCCTGTACGAGCTAGCAATGGAGCTCATATTTTCAAAGTGAAATGGCGGAGAGCAGAGTCAAACGTTCACCTGAAGACGACCAGGAATCTACATTACCTCTAAAACAAGCTACGGTCATTGCCGAAGAAGTTGTCGGAAAAAGAAAGAGTTATAACCTGGATTAACAATGGCCTTGTATTTCCAAAGTGGAAAGTACTGCGAGAGCTAAAGAGGCTACAATTTGACTCAGAGCTAGCTCCTCTCCTGGACAGTAAGTAATAGTATAAATGTTATAAGTTACTTCAACATTTTCCACAACAGGTGATATTGTTTTGCTCTGTGTGCTTGCACTTTGCATATTTGTTTGTAAATTAAATAATTTCTTTGGCTCTATAAATGACTGCAGTGGACAGAGAGATGGCTTCATAGATTTTACTTTAAGCAGAAATGAGCCCTTAGCCTCAAGGGAAACTATGAATGTCAAAATAACAAGATCTTAGGTGAGTTATAACTCTCAATGATGGCCATATACTCTAAAAGTGAAATCTCTGATTATCTCCATCAGAACTGAATAAAGAGCAAAAATGTCTCTAAGAAACTGAACCAAATCTCATTGACTTAACCTAAATTGGATACCATGATCTGAATGACGGAGAACCATCATAGAAATAATTTAATACAAAAACGCTACTGCTTTTTTAAAAAGGTATAAAGCCACTGTGTTGTTGTACACTTATGCAACACTGCATGAGAATAAGTGGGTGTAGATAATACATGGAGAAATTATTACTAGCAACCAGTAACCCTGATCAGCCTCAACTGGTTAGAATCACTTCAACAAAAAATAGCGTCGCGTTTGCTAACAGCTTGTTTGCTAACAGCTGGTTTGCTAACGGCTGGTTTGCTAACGGCTGGTTTGCTAACGGCTGAAATTTTTGGCCGGTTCTTTGACCTCATCGGATAAAGACAAAAAGTAGAGGAACAGTGTGGAAATAAACCGAATCTGTCTTAGTGATCAAAACTATGATCAAAAACATCCAGCTTCAGCTTCTTCTGTGCTACACACTGGTTCTGCATCAGGCTGGGATTAATGATTTTTCATGTGGAGGGGGCCATGCTACACTTAGCAGCTGAAGAGATAAAGCCCCCGCTGTGACTCATCACTAACGGAGACACAAAATAGCAAAGAGATGAATCAAAAAAGAGCTGCAGAAGAATGAGGAGAGCTGCACGTTCATGGTTCTCTCATGAATATTCTAATTGACAGCGTTATCTCTGTGATGATTATTAAGTGTGGCCACCAGGCTCCACTCCTGGCTAATGTAGTGGAAAGTGAAGGGGGCTGCGAGGGCTTTAATAGGGGGCCTTTTGTGTTTCTCTATTCTCATACACTGATATACCTTACATATATAACAACATCCATGTGTGTGTGTGAGACTAAAGGTTTGTTCTCGGTAATGTGGGGTGATGTAAATGTCTTGTTGTTTTGTGGTTTGATGGCAGCAGTCTCCCTGTGTATCGACTGCATGCACATATCCCATCCTGCACATGACTGTAATCTCTTTTGATGTTTGCCACGGAGCTTTTTCTCTCTACAGCTCATACTTGTCTTCAACAGAGCATCAGTGTATCAAAGAAATGCTTACATGGTAATTAAATGGGAGTACAGAATGGGCATTTACAATATCTAGCTACTGGCACAGCTGAAAACACATTTATGTGTTGGTCTTCTCCTTCTTTCTGGATAAGGATATAGAAAATTTTCAGCTGGCTAAAGCCAACACATCCTTGTTGCAGTTTATAGAAACTCCATTAACTGCAGCAGAATCTACTGATATACAGTAGAAGTTGCTTATTCATAGTCCAACTAGTTCTCAACAGGGCTCTAAATGAACTCCAACAATCTGCCAAATGCGATTAAAATGAATACATTTGTAAATGAAAAATTACACGCCACTTTGATGGTGATTCTGTTTAAGGAGAGCCAGGTCTTGAACCTTCTGCTCAGTTCTGCTGAGAATCCATGCAGGCAGTGTCCAGACTTAATTTTGATGGGTTGATCAAGCAGCCAATCACATGTGAGGACAGACTAGGATCAAACCATTATGTGAAAGAAGGAAGGGGGGCAGACAGATGAGGTGAGGGAATGTAGTTGTACAGGTCAGGTATAGCCAGGAAAACAGATTTAAATGCAAGCTTGTTTGTAAAAAGGAAAGAAATGAGCAAAAACTGAATAAATTAGCATCATTTTAATGATACTGACGACTGAAAAGCTGAGTGCAGAATTTGTAAAATGAAAATATATGTTACTCTAACTTTAAGTTTTATTGTGTTCAGACCTTGGCTTTTTTTGTTTGATAGGTTTATTGTGTTTCTGTATTTAGTTGTTCATTTAATTAAAATGGTAAATATTAATATCTGTATTTTTTTGTATAAAAATGCATAAAGACAAATCTTTTAGAAAAACATTCAATAAAAAATTGCCAACATACCAGCATAGAAATAATTTATAACTGCTAAATTAGGCAAAAAGAAGAAATATAAACTGAAAGTGATACTAAAAAGGGATAATGAAGAGTTGTTTCTTTTAAAAGAGTCGAAAGTGTGATTCAGATTACAAGCTACTGCCTGAACAAAGTATGTCTGAATGAGAAGCAACAAAGTAACTGATGTGCTGAACAAAGAAACAACTTAAAGCCCACACCATAGAGATTTGTTTTACCTGTGTCTGTTATCATCACAATATTATTATGCCAACATCACTATTTTTGTAAGTTGGTCTACTGATGCTACTAAAATATTTCCAAGGCTGCTGCTGTTTTTACTATTGTTATTATTATTATTATTATTATTATTATTATTATTATTATTATTATTATTATTATTATTATTATTATTATTA
>JBAMHW010000020.1:2660873-2675453 GCA_037177495.1 Rhadinocentrus ornatus | reverse complement strand
ATTATTATTATTATTATTATTATTATTATTATTATTATTATTATTATTATTATTATTATTATCATTATTATTATTATATACTGATAGTTTGCATGCATGTCCGTATATTAAAGTAGCACCTATATTCATTGTTTTTGTATCATGATGAGTCTTATTTGTTTGTGAATGATCTGTTATCTGTTGGTTATTATATATGACTGACCCGAGGAAGAATAGCTGCAGCTTCTTACTGCCTCTAATGGGGATCCTACTAAAATAAAGAAGAAGAACATAAAAACAAGCAAATACTGATTTGTAGCTGCATCTCGTGTCTACATCACCTTCGGTTTAGTGGGCATGCGTTTATCCAGAGGCCTCCTTTTTGTTTTGGGTCCAGCTCCCGAGCTGGCTGGCTGCTTCAGCAGGCGGCAGCCTGGGGATACATCACAGCATGGTGCAACACTGATTTGTCTGGACTGGACTGAGGTCAGGATTGTGGGTCAGCATGTTCCTTGTCACGCTTTTCACTGCATGCATAAGGACACACACACGCCCCCTTCATATCTCTGCTGTGTTGTTTCTGCAGTATTTTTCTGCTTCTGTGTGACTGTTGTAATGTAGCATTTTACAGTGTGATCTAATAAATCACAGAGAAACACTTCTTCACTTTCCAGCTGCTAAAGCTGTGTACAGTTGAATTTTATTTAAATGTTGTTCTTGAAATGTCTAACAAAGTCACTTACATGCACAAAAGAATATGTAATTCAAAGCAATCTATCATTGTGAAAGGAAAACACTGCAGTTTGAAATTTCTGTGGATGTACACTTTAGTTTTTTCTCCTTGTCACTAGTGACAGATCTATCAGCGTAGCACGAACAAACTCTAAAATCAAGTCAGCCTCATATCAGTTGAGAAGCATCCTGCAATTTACTGCTTAATCATGTTTACCTGTCTCTATGATCTTTGTGAGAATTAAAAACATGTGTAGGAAATTGTGTGAACTGTCTTCTCTGAGCCTTCATGGTGTGGCTTAAAAGGATTCTTCTTCTCTTCCCTGCAGGCGTTTCAGCCCAGTTGACAAACACCCGTCTGAGGAGGAACACCTCTGTGGGAACTCCCTTCTGGATGGCTCCTGAGGTACATGAAAACTAGTCTGTAACTGCTCCCCAGCCTCCTCTCTTTCCGCCACATTAGTCTGGACACGATCCCAGTGGGCAGTTCAGTTCATAATCATCAAGGAGATAACATTGTCACACTAAATGTGCATAGAAGAATGAAAGGAGCAGCCTCCATCATTCACATCCTGCCTCAGTACCTTTTACAGTACATATAGCCTTAACACAGACATTGCTGCATTAAAATGGTTTTCTTTTTTTTTTCTTATCATTGAGCAGTCAGGATTATCTGTCTTTTACATGTGTCTTTTGTTTTGGAAGGCTCATATAAATATATTTTAAAGATGTTTCTTGTTTTTTAATTAATCTGAGTGGAGTTTTCCAATGATACTGTTAATTATGTTAGTTGTGTTGCTTCAGTTGGGCAGTTTGATCACGTTTAAGACATTTTTCATGGATTAATGCAGACCAGTCTCTAGAATTAGAGGAGAAGTTTCCAATTCACTTATTTACTGTAAGGAAAATAAGTTTTTGAACACCCTGCCATTTTGCAAGTTCTCCCACTTAGAAACATGGAGGGGTATGAAATTTTCTTCGGGTTGATCTGCTTCTTACGGAGCCACTCCTTGGTTATCTTGGCTGTGTGCTTCGGGTCATTGTCATGTTGGAAGACCCAGCCACGACCCATCTTCAGTGCTCTCACTGAGGGAAGGAGGTTGTTCCCCAAAATCTGGCAATACATGTTGTATAAATTGTTCCAAAATCATACATTGTGATTTCAAAGGAAGTGATCTGTGCCACTTTGTACCAACGCATGGCCCTAATGTTTACGGATTTGCTTTGCATTTGTGAGAACAACTACTATTTCACCACTGACAATAGTTTTTATCAGAGTCTCTGAGCTCATGCAATGATTTCCACAACAGAATCACGTCAGTTTTTAAAGCTGGGGCAAAGGTCACAACCATTAATTCTAATTTTCTTTTTGCTTTAGTTTAGTGCCATGTTTACAGAGATTTCTGCAAACTATTTTTAATGATATTTTTTTTTATTCTTTGCATTTTTACATACCAACACATAATAATGAGCCACAGCCTCAGCCCATTTGGGGACCCATTTTACCATTTTTAATCATTGTACAACTTGGCTGTCTTTTGCTGCTCCTGTCCAAAGTTTGTAAAACATGTTGCTGGCATCAAGCTCAACAATAAATATGACCTCTTTGTACCATTTTTTTATTAGATATGTGGATAAAAAAAAATTAAAAAAAATCCTTTCTAATGCTATGTTACAAAACAGCCCAGCTTGTTTTAAAAGATCTAGTAGTTTATGTCAAGGCTACATTTCTTTTTCTGTGTTATCTCACCCTAATAGCACTTGCAGGTGAGCTGCATTTGAGAAGGATGAAACAAAACTTGGGCTCGCGTCTAAACCAAGCAGTGTGTTTTTTTTAACTTCAACTGATAATGTAACTGTGCAGTGAAACAATTCAGACACTACAGCACCAACCTTCACATGAACATTTACCAACATGCAGAGAAATCATTTGAATGCTTGAACAAGCGGAAGCATATTTAGGCCCCAGAACAGAAACCTTGTCTTGGATTGATCCAACAAAACATAGAAGTATCTCTCAGCCGCCCACCTGCACACTACAGAATATGACAGGAGTATATTACATCCACTTTTAGGTGAAATGATGCTCTCCTGTACCAAAGCTACACTTTGTAAGCCCTGCATTTAAATCCCCCTCAGTCTGGACGCTCTTCCCAGGAAGTTACAATGTTTTTACATGAGGTTTGCATTCTGTGCAAATGTAGCATTAGAGTGCAGGCAGTGACTTGCTCTGTGATTTAAGGAGTATTATCTCATTTGCATGTTGATAATGAAAGTTTTAAGAAAAAGCATTTCTTGAGAAGACTTGAAACTGGCTGAGAGGTTTAGGGAAGTCAGTAGAGATTTTGTGAACAGGGTCCTGCACTTATAATTCTTACTAAACTGATCAAATGATCATCAATTGATATTGTGGATATCAAACTGTGAAGGAGTCAACTTCTGAAGGAGATTTGGTTTTGAAACTTTGAGCTGAGGGGTAAGTTTGATTGTATTTGCAAACTGTATATTTAAGTCAAGCCTTATTTTCTGAGTTGTAATCAGGCTGTTTTAGGTGAATGCATCTTTTTTGGTTTCTATCTCTTACGCTAGATTAGTTTTCTGCTTGCAAAATAATGTCTGAGAGCAGATTTAACATGGACTTTTATTTGAAAGCTATGAGGTAGATATGAGGTAGGAACATGATGCTGCAGAGCTCTGTATTTTGTAGAGACAAGTAATGTCTTGTAATGATTGTGTCTCATAGAATGTGGTAATGATTTGTTCGCTTATTTGGTTTGTGTGCATAAGTTCTCGCGTGTCGAGAACAGGGGACACAAATTCTATTGATTTCTGACATTTTGCAATAATGACAATCTGCCTGGTGTGTTAGTGTGTGACCTCTCTGTGTGTGTGGTTATGTGTGTGCATGCCTCCCACTCAGATGATTCATATTGCTGATTGGGTACCATGTTGCCCTCAGGACAATGATGATAGACTGACTATAAGTGTGTATGTGTCTGTTCAATTTGCTGTATTGCTCACAGTAAATGATGTTGAGTCTGGTTTTGGCTGAGCTGCTGCTGCTTTATTTCATGTTTCTGATATTGTACAGCTTTATAATGACATTTTACTGTGTTACAAGGTTGTTTTATGTGTATTTTTTGTGCAGCAGCTGATGAAATTTAAAACATGATCTCATAATTAATAAACATTGAGTGGGATTCATACTCTAAAAGTGTAATGAGACGTCATAGCTTAAATCACATCTCTGCTCTGTGTCTGCAGGTCATAGCATGTGAGCAGCAGCTGGACTCAACCTATGATGCTCGCTGTGATGTCTGGTCTCTGGGTATCACCGCCATAGAGCTGGGAGATGGAGACCCACCCCTTTCTGACCTCCACCCAATGAGAGCCCTTTTTAAAATACCCCGGTAAGCCTTCTTCAACTCTTCACAAGAATAAGAAGTCATCATCAGCGGGCTGTGGTTCAGGCCTGCTCTGCAGTCAAGAAACAGAACAACATATTTAAATGTTCTTGAAATGTCCAACAAAGTCCTTAACATGCATAAAAGAATAGGTCATTTCTTTTGTACGTGTAATTGGGGTCATTTAAATAGTCAAGAGCCATCAAGAATTTTAAAGAATGATGAAGAATTCATCCATCCATCCATTGTCTGCCGCTTATCTGGAGTTAGGCCGCGTGAGCAGCCGCGTGAGCAGCTGCGTGAGCAGGGAAACCCAGACTTCCCTTTCCCTGGTCACATTCACCAGCTCATCCGGGGGCCCCCAATGCCTCATCCCGAGGCATTTCCAGGCCAGCTGAGAGATGTAGTCCGTCCAGCGTGTCCTGGGTCTTCCCCGGGGCCTCTTTCTGGTGGGATGTGCCCGGAACACCTCACCCGGGAGGCGTCCAGGAGGCATCCTGACCAGATGCCCGAGCCACCTCATCTGGCTCCTCTCGATGCGGAGCAGCAACTCTACTCTGAGACCCCCCAGATCACCGAGCTTCTCACCCTATCCCTAAGGGAGAGCCCGGCCACCCTGCGGAGAAAGCTCATTTCGGCCGCTTGTATTAACAATCTTGTTCTTTCGGTTACTACCCACAGCTCGTCACCATAAGTGAGGGTAGGAACGTAGATCGACAGGTAAATCAAGAGCTTTGCCTTTTCGCTCAACTCCCGCTTCACTATGATAGACGATGCAGAGTCCGCATCACTGCAGACGCCACACCGATCCGGCTGTCGATCTCCCGCTCCATCCTTCCCTCACTCGTGAACAAGACTCTGAGATACGTAAACTCCACTTGGGGCAGGACTTCATTTTCACCCAGAGAAGACACCCTTTTCTGGCTGAGGACCATGGTCTCGGATTTGGAGGTCCCAGCTAATACACTAAAGAGAGTGTAGAGCTGGTCCACTGTTCCACGACCATGACGAAAACCACACTGCTCCTCGTCCCCCTCGTCCCCCCCAGGGAGGTTGAGGAGTGTGATCCCCATGTAGTTGGAGCACACCCTACAGCATCCAGAGCCTTAAGGAACTTTGTGCGGACCTCATCCACCCCCGGGACCCTGCCACCGAGGAGCTTATGAACCACCTCAGCGACCTCAGCATCAGAGATGGGAGAACCAGCACCAGCTACCCCAGACTCTGCTTCCTCATCGGAAGACGTGTTGGTGGAATTGATTTAGGTCTTCGAAGTATTCCCTTCACCGCTTCACAACGTCCCGAGTTGAGGTCAGCAGCCCCCCATCCCCACTGTACACAGTGTTGATGGAGCACTGCTTTTCCCTCCTGAGCCGCCGGATGGTGGACCAGAATCTCCTCGAAGTCATCACGAAGTCATTTTCCATGGCCTCTCCAAACTCCTCCCACGTTTTTGCGTCAGTGACTGCCGAAGCTGCGTTCTACTTAGCCTGCCAATACCCATCAGCTGCCTCTGCAGTCCCACAGGCCAAAAAGACTTGCTCGCCTCCGTGCCCCACCTCCAGGTGCCCCTGTGATCTACGCCTGGGCAAGGAAAACCTGGGTCCATGGTTGGTCGTCATCATAAGGGTCGTTTGAGCTGCGCTTCATTTGTTCCCTCCCCTAGACACCTGTTTGCCATGGGTGACCCTACCAGGGGCATAAAGCCCCCAACAACATAGCCACTAGGATCGTCGGGATGCGCAAACTCCTCCACCACGGTAAGGAGGCAGCTCAGGGAGAAGTATTAACATCTAATAATTTCTTTATTGCCATTGTATAAGCCGATCGTCTCATTTGGCTGCCTTTGTATTGGTAACAAAGTGAGTTTTCCAGGAAAGGATCTAACATTTAATGGCATTACTTGCATCATTCAGACCTGTCGGTCTTATAACACGCCATCCTATCAAGACATCCTATCTATGATTTCTGCACATGTGCACAACACAAAAATGTAATTTCTATGTGGGGTTGAGGAGACACCCATAAATCCATGCTACCACCAACTCCGTGTTTTAGAACAGGTGTACCTCCATGTTGTTGGGAGATTTATTTTTGTGGTTTTTAATGATCACTTTTGAAATGTAAATAGTTAAAAGGTCTGTAAATAAACATGATTTTCTGTCTTCTGTTAAATCTAAAATTTCTTTTTGGAATCAGTATTGGGATCAATATTGTATCAAAGTTGTTTAGACCAGGGTTTTCCAAACTTTTTCTATTTGGGGCCCGTCAAAAGACATCTGGCCGGGAACCCATGAAAGCTACTATAAAATAAGGGAAGAAAGATAAATTTTTCAATATTAAATGTTTTTGATTAATTATATAAGAAATTAATAAATTAATAACTTTCCTTTTGTATTTATTACGTATTTTCATAGAAATTATATTTTATTTTTTAAAAATATATATATATTTATTCAGAGTTTTTCATTATTATACAAGAAATTAGTAGTGACATTACTTTAAAGTGCAGAGGAACCCTATCTGCCTAAATACTAAAGGCATACTTTGATGGGTTAATTTAAGTTGTCATGGCATCCTTTTTTCTCATATTTATCCCTTTACCAGCCTGCCCCACCATTTTATAGTGCATATTTTTTTCAGTGACTATAATGAATTTTATGAAAAATATGTGCTAGAGTCATCTCTAACACAAAGTTTGGGTTTGCGAAGCCAATTATAAGCATTCGTTATCTCATTGCTGTTTCAAATTTTGACCGTTTCCCTATTGTTACTGTATTGCTGACCGTCATCTCAAGCATTTGTTAAAAAACATTGATTAATTATTATTGTCCAAAGTAAAACCAAATGCTGAGAAACATTTTTTCCCTTGCTTTTTTCTTAGTGTGAATTGAAAAGGGTTATTTGCAGCTAGTTTTTTTTAACATCATTTCTTGAGCCTGTATCTATGTAGAAAACCTTTAAACTAACTTGTTTCAGTAACAAGGCTCAGCAGTAAATTAATATCACCTTAAAAATGGAGGCTCTTAAACGTCACCAGGCCAGCTCGCAGCACAGATCAATGCATATTCGCCATAAGCACAAAAACTACGTTTCAACCTGTAACGCCATTAAATTGCTAAAATGTTCTAATTTTGCACCGCTGTCCATCTCCTGGTCTGGTCCACAATGCCGTGTTTTTTTCTGCCTGCAGAAGCTTATCCATCTCCCACTTCCCTTACTCTTTTTGTCTTGTGGCAGAGGCTAAGAGCACATCCACCTTTTCTCTTCTTTTTCTATTGTGAGCTGAAGGTGAAAACTAATTGTTTATCATCTGCTGATTCCAGTGTAAAACCCATATAAGCACTGTCACTGTCATTCTAAAAGCACAG
This sequence comes from Rhadinocentrus ornatus, assembly GCA_037177495.1. Taxonomy (NCBI): domain Eukaryota; kingdom Metazoa; phylum Chordata; class Actinopteri; order Atheriniformes; family Melanotaeniidae; genus Rhadinocentrus; species Rhadinocentrus ornatus. The sequence goes on along the minus strand of JBAMHW010000020.1, from coordinate 2,667,967 downwards.
TGTTTTGTCCATCACTACCCTGAAGCATACACACACACACAGGTTTCCTCTGCATTGAAGCTGTCCTCTGTTTGCTGTGGGGGTCGTGCTCCACTGGAGCCATCACACAGCGTTCCCAGAATCTCTCTGACTGCTGCAGTCAGAGCTCCAGGCTCTCTGTTCACACTCCTTACTTCCCTCCTCTCACTACTGTAGGCTCATTGGGTTGGCAGACTAAAAACCCACAGTGAGGAGTGTAATTTAACCACTCCCTGTCTAATTTAATTTAGATAACAGAAACAAGATCATTAAGGCCAATGTTCATTTCCATGTGTGAAAAATCCGATGTATATTTCATCAATTAGGGAGTGTGTCGATCCCGACATCTATCCAGTTAAACCATTAGCTTCCATCAGCTAAATTTTTGAATAATCATCATTTTGTGCAGCTAAGCTTTTTTTAATGCAATATCTGTGGTAGGGATGGGTTTTACCTTTTAATTAAACAGTAGAACTGCAGGTACATCACAGGAAAATTGAGGAAAAAAATGCTTCTTTTTTTAAAATTTGGAGCCATCTTTTAGATTTTGTTAAAGGTAATAGGTTTCTTTGCAAAATCATCACAAATGGGCACTTTCAACTAGGAACAGAAATCATAGATCCTAGGCAGTGATAACAAGGCAGTTCTGCCGATAATGTTGGATGGTAATTGTTAATTTCTGAGGGAACTGCAGCCCTTCACTTTGGTAGGAAGATTGTAAATCCAAATAATGGCAAATAATGAATTTTAAGGACTCATGCCATGAGACCCAATTCACAAAAGTCTTCACTGTGACCACTCCATGTGTTTAAATACAAACAAGGTTTGCAAGGGGACAAGGTTCAGGGGGACGACCCGGAGGCCAAGAAGACTGTGGTAGAACCTCCGGCGGTCGACCCGGAGGGCGTGCAGTCCTGGGCCGGATCCTGGGAGGCAGACCTGGAAGAGCCTCGGCCTGCACGGGCTGGAGACGAAGCGCAGGCCGGGGCTCGGGTGGACGGACAGAGGGCTGCACAGGCTGGAGACAGAGCATCGGTGGTCTCGTAGACAGCAGATTTGGTTCAGGGTACCTGCCCGGGGGCCGAGCAGACCACAGGGACAGTTCAGGCTCCGCTAGGAGGGTGCTCTGGAGGCTGGGCATTCTCCTCGACGGCGCAGACCACAGGCAGCGACGGAGGTGCCATCTCCTCAGCGGCGTGGACCAAAAGCAGGTGACGAGCGTCTCGACCGTAGACCCCCTTGGAAACAGGAACCAGAGGAGAGGCGTCTTGACCGTAGACCCCCCCGGAAACAGGAACCACTGGAGGCTGCGTCGACCGAGGAGCAGGCGTGGGACGCTAAGGAGCCAGGGCAGATTGTGGCAGGGGCATGGGACACTGCGGAGTTGGAGGCGGCACTGGACGGACAGGCGTGGAAGCCGGAGGCGGTACTGGACGGACAGGCATGGAAGCCTTGCACCTGAATGGTCTCTTCTTTCGGGACCTTGTGAGAGGAAGCTCAGGGGGTGCAGAATCTGGATCCACATTGGTCAGAGAGCTCCTAGCTGCCTCTCTGCGAAGAAATTCAAAAAGTGTTATCAAACCGTCTGCTGGGTTCATGTGTGGTCAGATCCTTCTGTCACGGAAACTGTGGATGTGGTGAGGACCCAAATGCAGGCAGCTCAGGCAGGAGGCAGGTCGGTGCAGGTAAAAGGGTTTGAATGTCAGGAACACAGGAACAGGGAACCACACAAACCGGGATGAACCAAATACAAGAATCTGACAAAGCAACTGAAAAAACCCGGGACTTAAATACACTGACAGACAAATTAAACACAGGTGACGTGCATGAGTAATCAGACAAGGTCTGCTAATGAACAGAAACCCAAGAATGCAAAACTAAACCCTGAACACCAAAACCCAAGAACAAAACAAGAAACAACTAAACGCATTAAATCAAAACAGAAACATAAACCATGACAAAACTCTGACATGTCACTTTGATCCAGTCACCGTCAAAGACTAAGTTAACCTTCTTTGCTCTTTTCTTTATATACCTTCAAAACAGGAAAATGAACATGTGGTGTAAACGCCTTTGTTTTTTAGCACAGCCTGAACCCTCTATGATGAGCTTTCTGTAAAAATCTCTTCATGAAGGACAATTCAAATCTCTTTGGATGTTTTCTGACTTGTATTCTGCTCTCTGTCCCACACTGTTTCAGTAATATTGAGGTCTGGTCTCTGGGGAGAATTCCTCCCTCCATTAGACTTGTTGCCACTGATTTTCAGTCCAGTTCTTGAAAACAAACCCAGCCAGAAACAATTTAAAACCGCACTACTGGACTTTGGCAGATTTACTTAGTGAGGCGCTCCCTAACAACGACTAATTAGGCATTCATGTTTCATCTTACCTGTTCTCTGAGCTCTCTCCAGCCCGTGAAAGTCAATCTGATGTTGACTCCTTTCTTATATCTTGCTCTTTCTCTTTCTCTCTTTCTTTTCTTTGCTGCTCCTGCTTCTTTGCTGATCATGTCTTATTGGATTTCTTTTTTGAATCAACCACAATGGATTTAAACCAGCCAGTGTTGATATCCAGTTGCTGGCATCTGACATGGTGCCATAAAGCAAAACAAAGCTGTAAAGAGTCATGGAAAAAGAGTTTGCAAAGTGAAGTTTCTCAGCTTCAGAACGCTGCAGGGCGACAAGTTCATGTATTCTTTTTTAGCTTTAAATTAAAATAGAAAGGCAAGACTTTCATGATAATATAAATTGGAGCAGGTAAACAGTTAAAAGTGCTCATCATGGCCATGTGTTAAGAGTGAAGCGTTCATCCATTATTATGTGTAACAGAGAAGATAAGCCTTCATTACTGCGTTGTGAACGTCAGCACATTGCATCGCTGAGCTGTGTTATAAACACAATATTATAATTAAAATGCACCCTCCTACTTTTAGCCTTAATAAGGAGCTGAAACTCTGATTTAAATACCACATGTCTGACTTGTCTTCTTCTCAAGTCATCTCCACAAAACCCTGTTTGTCTTCTGGATAAGGAAAACGCTAATAGTCCCAGCATTAGCCTAACAGACACCAAATAAACATCTGACACATTTGCTGTCTATATTGGCTGTGTTGTGTGATAAACAGGAGATGTATGTCCTCTCATTAGAGCAATTTATAGCTGTCAGAGCCAATGTGCAAAAGGCCTTGATGCATTAGCTGCGCTGACTTCTTTCCAATGTGCCAGGAAGCCTCTTGTAAAAAGGCATTTAAGGTAGAGCAAAGATTTAAATAGAGTCATTTGGCTACTGTGAAGTCTTGTTGAGTTTAACCTCAAACCATCAAAAAAAATCTGCATAAATTTAGTGTCTGATTAGCAATATTGCTTTAAAATCAGCTCTGTCAAAACCATCAACATCACTGGTAGTGGTCATTACTTATTACCTCATCCCACCACAGAAACGGCTCTGGATGTCCCTGAGTGACAAATTGTTTCACCGTTAGGATTTCACTCCATCGTTCCACTCTGTGCCTTTGTTCTCCACCCTGCCTGCATAAATCCCATCTCATCTTATCTTTCCATTTATCTTTTCGATTTCTTCCTGTAACAGGAACCCTCCGCCTACTCTCCACCAGCCGGAGCTCTGGTCAGATGACTTTAATGACTTCATCTGCAAGTGAGTGTCACTGGATAATAAATATTTGCACTGATAGTATGTGAGCTGGTGTTTTAAATGACAGTGTGAGAAATAAATTCCTTCATCTTTCTACATTTTTCTTCTTCCACACACAGATGCCTAATAAAGGACTTTGAGCTGAGGCCAAATGTGCTTGACCTGCTTCAGCATGTGTTCATCAAAAAGACTGTAGGCAGAGAGAAGATCCTGCCGAAGCAACTGATTGAACTCATTGATCTCAACCAGCAAATAGGAGTGATTGAAAAAACAAGGTATTGTCCCAAAAGCATGTATGTTTTAGTTACCCTAACTCCCTTTTCCACCTTAGAGTGTGTGATAGAAAAAAGTCTGAACCCCTTCCTGTCAGTGGGTTTTATGTGCTGGGCTGCAGCTTAGCTCTGCAGGCAAATAACCCTTCTAGCCGGATGTTTTACAAGTCCTGATGCAAACAAAAGCTCAATCCTGCATCAACTCCAGTTAAAGTGCAGGTTGTACAGTATATGTCACATGTTGGCCCAAAAAGTGTGTATTGCCCATACATTCATGCAATGCTAATCCTATTTCTGTCATTTAAGCCATCATGGAAAGACAGACAGAAGCACAGACAGTAATGACAGGTAACAAATGCATATGTGGCATTTAGTAGGAGCTTTTTAGTTCAGTTGTAGTCGTGATTGCGCATGTATTTGCCATCAACTGCATGGGATGTAGATTGTTTATAAGCTGTTCTAGATATATTGTTGTCTGTGTAGCAATTTGAGCAATATTGTTTCCTAAACTTGTAATTTATTTTATATCTTATATTTATATCAAGTTTAATTTTATTCTCAGGTGTATGTGGAGTTACTGCAATACCAGCAGCTAATCAGGGTTCTTTGTCAACCCTCTGACAGATGTTTTATTAGAGCTTAATTACAATTATGGTGGGAAATTATTACCATCAGCAGCTAATCAAGTGTAATCAAACTTCTTTTATTACATTGTATATGGAAAGCTAATTAAATATAAGGTGTTTATGAAGTTTAATAACAGGGTTTCACCAGTGAAGCTAAAGGTTTGTGAATTTAACTAAATCCAGAAATTGATTTTTAACGCAATTGATATTTTATTGTTTTTAGTTAATTCCAGATGTCTTTTATCAAGAAAATGTAGTGATGACAGAAATAAGCTGTTTCCAGTTTACAGCACCCAGTATCCCAGTTAGGTTGGTCAAAAAATGTGACAGAGAAAATTTATTACCGCTGATGATGTGTTTTAGCTTTTTATTCTGGTTCAGGTTCAGAAAAATGAAACATGTCTGGCAAGGAAAGTAGAACTAATGAATCAACATATAGATTAGATGAAACAATTGTGAAACTGTATTTTTTATTTATGTACATTGTCGTATCCATAATCGGGTTTTTTGGTTTTAGAACTACAACTGGGAGTTTATATTAGTGCTCATAATGTACTGAATTTAAACTTAGTGTAGTCATACAATATCCATGTGTGCAGGTGTGCTTTACATACATTTTAAAGTTGGGGCGTTGTGTAAAGAGTAAATAAAAACAGAATACAATTATACAGTATGCAAGGTATTTATTCCTACTTAATTTAAAATAGTTAAAAGGCAACATATTAAATGTTGAAACAGATTTATTTTTTTCTGAAGTTTTAATTTAAATGTTTATCTTTTATTGCTTGGCAGGATTTCATTTTAAATCATCTTTTGCTGTATTTCTCTTGTCATGATGCACCAGTTGTTTCCAGTGTTTCACAGACCTGGGGCCTCACTTATCAAGCTTGCGCATGAACAAAAACCGGCGTACGCCAATCATGGTCAACTTTTGGGATTTATAAAAACCGAACTTGTTGAGAAAATGGCCCTACCTCCATGACAACTCTGACCCTCCTGTGCGCACAAAAATCTGGAAAAACGGGAAACGGCGACACCAACGGTACAGAATAAAATCAAGGAAATTATATAAAATGTGAAACATTTGTGCAAAATCCACTATTACCTTTCACAACACATGGTATATGGTAAAGCTATTTGCAAAAATGAATAAAAAGTCAAATCCAATATTCGAGCGCACGCTAAAAAAAAAAAGCCAAAAAAACAAAACGTGATTTACAAGAGCAGACTGGGACGCAGACGGAAGGCTGGAGCATCTAGAAGTGATGCAACACTAATGAAACACACAATAGGTGGATTTCCTTTTATGTATTTATTCTTACACAATACTTTTGTATTATTGTCCCAATTTCAATCAAGACGGTCTCTATTTCCCACAACTCCTTGGCCAACTGGTTAATAGCGGTGATCATGTCCCTCTGCACCTGCAGGACGTCCTCTGAGGACACAGTGCAATGCCGTGTGGAGTCTCTAGCCTAACCCTCTCCAACCCAGGAACTAGAAAGAAACGTTATTTAACACTGAATAAACTGCAACCAATCTCAGATGTATCTGTACATATTTATTTTATAAATGAAAGCAAATGACTAAATTACCGGCATCAGTTCTGTCATTTAGCAGACGCTTTTCTCCAGAGGGACTTATCGTAAATTATAGCGATAAGGGTCTTGCCTAAGGCCCCAATGGAAGGTGCTAAAGGTGCTAATATTCTTCCTGTAGGATTCGAACTTTGGTCTTCCGCATGGGAAACGGATGCCCTACCTACTCAGATATCAAGCTTCACCATCCGATGGCTGTGGTGTGTCTTGCCTTCTGACACAGCATTGACAGCATCTGCCACCTGCTGCCCTCCTCTGCCTTTCTGACACAAGTTATACCCCCCCTGTGCCCACAAGTTAAAACCTTTTTACGTTTTTCAACATGGTCCATCAGGATCTCAGTCTCACATTCCCAAATAAATCTGCTTCTTCCCTCTTTTTCCCTACTAAGCCATCATAAAATGATAAATATTTATTATAGGCGTTCATCTGACCTTTTATAGCCACTATGTGGGCGTGGCAAGGTGCTCTCTCACATGCGGCAACCTTAGAATTGATTCACTCGTATAAATCTAAAAAATTTTGTGCTTCGCATTTTCCCTTTTCGCCACCGGTCGCCTGCTTTGCTACGCTCAGTTTAATAAATGAGGCCCCTGGACTGCAGGCTGTTCAGCTCAGCAGTCTGACTCTTTTACTATGTGGTTAAGATATTGCAGTCCCCGTGGATTTGGTTGGACTTTCAGCTCATTTAGACCAATTAGATGAGGTGTGATAGGGACTGGGGAGCTATGATCCAACGTTCAGCTGGTGGCTGGTAGATGAGCTGCGGTTCATTTGTCTCACAAATTCTTCATAAAGGCTACATTAATTATTCTTGTTTTCAATAGAAAGTGAGATTTTTTTCTATTTTTATCCAGATAGATAGATAGATAGATAGATAGATAGATAGATAGATAGATAGATAGATAGATAGATAGATAGATAGATAG
>JBAMHW010000020.1:2649260-2660773 GCA_037177495.1 Rhadinocentrus ornatus | reverse complement strand
TAGATAGATAGATAGATAGATAGATAGATAGATAGATAGATAGATAGATAGATAGATAGATAGATAGATAGAACAAAGAAGATAAACGTCTCAGTTTTTAATTTTAATTATGTTGTCTTGTACTATTTTCCCATTAAACCTGATTTTACACAGCGTCCCAAATTATATGAAAACAATATTTTATATTACTCAGTAATATATTGAGGTTATATTACTCTATATTTACCATAAACTCAGTAATATTACTCTGACTTGGCTTTGCATCCTGTTCCAGGCATGAACGTGTCCACACTAAAAAAGGAAGCCAAATGAAGACACAAACCGATGCGGATGAGGTTGATGACCTCGCTACCCTTGAGGTTCTGGATGAGGTAAAAGGAAAAAGTCTCAACTCAACTTCCCTGGACAAAATTATACCCAGTCTCAAAAGAAAATAAACTTAATGCAAACATATATATTTTCCTTTACAAATCTAGCACCGTTTAAAAGAGAAACAAAACAGGCTTTCCAACAATATGATATATTTCCAGGAAGTATTGTTACAAGCAAGAAAATATCCACCAAACACAACTTCCCTTACTTTTTGTGCTAAAATAGTACTGCATATACAAAATAGAGTGGTTACAATAAAGATGAAGAAATTGGGAGATGGTAAGATTTTTTATCTCCTGTAGTTTTGTAATGACCAACGTTCAAGTGACTGGATCTCAGTCTGTATTTGTTTTTCCTTCTTTTTTTCCTAAGGAAGATGAACTTATGCCAGAACTAAGCCACTGAGTCATTTCAGCTCATCATCATGATCAAGCCAAACTGCAGAATTAATAACTATCACAAATGATGTTGTAGTATATATATATATATTTTATATGAGCAAGCTCCTGGGCCTAAAACATTCACTCTTACTTTTTTCTCCTAATCAAACATTGGTATGTGGAAGACAAACACAGCAGCTTCCTTTACTGAAATAACACAAGCAATTTATCAAATCTGAACGCTGCGTTGACGTATTGAACGATGCAAGCGGCCTCAGTTGCTGGCGGATATTTCTTCCCATCCTTCAAGCGGAGAAGCTCAGCAGTTGATGAACCTGACAAAGAGCAGACAGAAAAATTGATCACCATGTAATGAAAATAATACGTTGACACAGCACATGTCACAGGCTTTGACTTGAGACGGACCATAAGCTAACACCTCGGGTGGCTTTCTGAAGCATTTTCTTTTATTTTCTAATACGGCTCTGACAATCACAAAGGCTTTCATGATACTGGTGTTGTGAATGATGCTTTGTTTTGTCAGAACACAGTCACAGAGCAGCTTCAGAGTCGGTACAGCAGAGATCAAATTTACACGTATGTGGGAGACATCCTCATCGCTGTCAATCCTTTCCATAAGATGGAGATTTACATGCCTCAGGTCAGTGAGGATACTGCAGGCCGTTGTGTGTCATTTCTCTGCCTTGTTCAATAATGCACTAAAGTAGTCTTATTCAGCCTCAGCTCCTCACACATGCTGTCACGATTCTGCTTTTACTTTTTGTGAACTTCTCTTTCTATAGCACACAAAGATGTACATAGGAGCAAAGAGGACGACTAACCCGCCACACATCTTTGCTGTGGCCGACATTGCCTACCAGTCTATGGTGTCATACAACACAGACCAGGTATAACGCACTGCTTTAAACTAATTTTCAAACTGTGCACCAAACACGACAAAGGTGCACCAGCCGAGATTTCTGGTTTAAAACAAAGAGATACAGAGTCTGAAACCTCCTCAGCCTCATCTTTGGTGCTTAATTCAGGTCTTAGTTTTGTTCTCTGGGAATTTGTGTTTCGTAAATGGGAAGATTTGTTAGGCGCTCATAGTCTTGTACTTGATTTTTGTCTGTTTGTATGCATGACTGATACTTTTAAAGCTTGAACTGTGACTGACTTCCTGTTTGCAGTGTGTTGTGATCAGTGGGGAAAGTGGAGCTGGTAAAACAGAGAGCGCTCATCTGTTGGTGCAGCAGCTGACAGTTCTTGGAAAGGTGAGACGTTGAACACACCGTCAGTGTGTCCTTTTTTTCTATTGCTCCTTATTATTCCCACTATCCCCTTAAGTGTCCCTCTTGGGAATGAAACAGTAATAACAATTAGACTTTGTAGCTTCTAGGGAAACTGCAGATTTCTCCTATTTGTTGCAAAAAAAAAAAAAAAAGAAAAAAAAAGATGTTTCAGCTTAATAAGGTTAAGTCACTATATCTGAGATTATAGAAGCTGTTAATTATCAAATTTCCATAATCTGTGAGTTCCAAGTATCTGCTGAGGTTGCCACAGTTTTACTGAGTGCAGCATCTTTTCTAACCCAGACTGAAAGAAAAAATGTAACTCTCATTGACACAGTTTAGCCACGAGAACGGTGAAGTAAAAGAAAAAGGGTTATTGTACCAGCTTTGTTCAAGAAAATATTTTTTTACTGTAATCTGACAATTGTGGGTGATTTCAAAACAGTGACACCAATAAGCACAAGTTTTAAATTGTTCCTCTATACTAAACATAAGAAAATAAATTAAATAAGGGACAGTATGGGGCATTTTCCTGATCGTGAATTAAGGGCTCAAAGCTATAATAAACCTGCCATTAAGTTATCCATGCGTTTACTACCTGGCAGGTATTTAAATGGAATTATTTGTGGCTGTGGAGTAGTTGTCTCTTGATGTTGACAAAAGGCAGCTTGTCATAAGAAAAACACAACATTTGATTTCATGACTCTATACTCCCCTCTTAGATATTAATGACTATCAGAACTACAAAGTGATAGCATTGAGCCGTGCAGCAGACTGGAGATATTTAGAGGATTGTTTGCTTAAAATCCTCTGTTCAGCCCGTTCCATTCTAACGGAAGTATCACTCAGCATGAATATGTCATTTATGGCCTCGACTTCCACCTCTATGACCTGGAATAATGTTTCCTCCAGGCCAACAATCGGACGCTGCAGGAGAAAATCCTGCTGGTCAACAACCTGGTGGAGGCATTTGGAAACGCCTGCACCGTCATCAATGACAACTCCAGCCGCTTTGGCAAGTACCTGGAGATGAAGTTCACCTGTGGGGGAACTGTGGTCGGAGCGAAGATATCCGAGTATCTGCTGGAGAAGTCCAGAGTCATCCACCAGGCAATGTAAATATCCCTTCCCTCTTCCTGTCTTTGCCTTCTCATTCATTGTTATCTTAATCTCACACTGAATCATAGAACCTGAAATCATGTCTGTTAGTTTGTATTGGACGTCTCTCATTTTTACACCTCTCCAATTGAAACTGGAAACATTTTCCTTCAGTCTGCACTCCAGTCACTCCAGCTTTTCTTCTTATCATGTCTGGAGTAGACTGGGTCAAGTGCAGGGGCAGACTTATTTCCCATTTGATCAAAGATCAAATAGGAATCCATTCCACTAAGGTTTCTTGCTAGAAACCTTAGTGGAACTTCAAAAGCAGACTCGAGTATTTCATTAGGAGACAGACTCGCAGGTCAGAGAGGGTATGATTTGGGAATGAGCAGCATGTGCAGCTACCTTTAGTTACCTTGTTGCTGCACAGCTCTGCCTCTTCTTTGCAGAGGTAGTAAATAACAATAAAAATTAAAAGAACAGATATATTTTTGGACTTGTCTGATCATTCTTTGCTGCATGTTTCAAAGGCCAATAGAAAATTGCTAGTAGACAACAAATATTTTTGTATTTGTTGTCACATGTACAATATTAGGTAAAGGTTTGGATACACTCCCTTTTTCAAAATGAATGGAAAGTGTTGGAACTTTGGTACTGTACATGATGTTAGCTTGTTGGATGTTGATGATGAAATTTAGCCTTTTAAAACCTGAGGTTCAGCAAAGGGGACTTCTGAGAGCAGATGGTGGCAGATACTGCTTCACTGTATCAGAGTTGACCTTTACAGAGAGAATATTTACATATTGTATTATTTAAAACAGCAATCTTCTTGAGCCAAAGAATCAGGTTTCACAGACTGGATGGATTGAGGTGCTGCATAAAGATCAAGAACACATGAATATGGTTTTAACAGTTTTACAATGAAACATGCTAAACTAATTTCATGGAGTCCCTGAACAAAAGTAAAGAGCTGAAAATGTATGTATTTAGCACTTGAGCTATCTGCATTTTTATTTATTTTTTTAAGCATAGTGTTAAGTCCCAATAGGTCTAGGGGTACTGGGACGCAACACAAAGTGAGTCGAACACAGAATTAGTTAAAATAAAGGTTTAATTAACAATTAAAAAAGGTAAAATACAAACAAACAATCAAAAGGGTTCCTAAATCAACACAAATCTTGGTTCAACTAGATAACCACAAACAAAAGAAAAACAGGTTTAACTCTGTCAATAAAACAAAACAAACAAAGTGTCCCACAAAGGGTAATAATGACTCAACAATCCAAACAAAAAGGTGTCCCACTATGGGTAATCCAATAATTTAAACAAAACCCAAAACACGCTATTCCAGCGGATAAATAACCAAAACTCATCAACTCAATCACACAGGCAACCCAGCCTGGCAGAACTCAAACAGGGATGGTATACAAAATCCAGAACGTAAATAGTCTTTAAATACTCACTACCAAGAAAAGCCAGTTACTTACAAGAGTCAAAATCAATTCCCAAGGCAAACTGGTCCACAGTCCAGATGCAGGTGAACAATGGCAAACTGAGTCCCACAGGCCACAGTCACCCTGATTGTTGTGACTGAAGAGGCTTTATAGGTGGATTTCCTTGGCGATTGGTCCAGCCAATCCAGGCGGGAAGGGGGTGGGATCCGTCTATCAGCCAGAATTGGACCCAGCTGCGGCTCATCAGCACTGGAGTCCTCAATCGGTCGGCTGATTAGCTGTCAGCCGTAACAATAGTCACACTTGATGTCCTAATAATAAATTTGAATTTCTGAACTGCATTTTTGTGTTTGCACAGAGGAGAGAGGAACTTCCACATCTTCTACTACATATACGCCGGTCTGGCTGATAGAAAAAAGCTCGCCCACTACAAGCTCTCTGACAGCAAAACACCAAAGTATGTTTTCACATTCCTTAATCCTTTTCTCGAGCACAGCAATTTCCTTGTCAGTCTGCGGATGCTCTACTTCCTCAGACCCCAGTCCTAACCTTTGTGTCTACTTTTTGATCTGCAGGTACCTGTGTAACGAGCACATTAAATTAGGGCCTGACATAGTGAGCAACGCTTTCTACAAGGAGCAGTTTGATGCAGTAGAGCAGTGTTTCAAAGTCATCGGATTCAGCCTGGAGGTATAAACTACTTCGTTAAGTACTAGACAAAAACCTAAAAGAGAACCGCCTTCAAGATTTTAAAGCATGCTGTGAGCATCCACGCACACTCTTGCCCACTCACTTTTCTTATTGTTTTTGTTTATATGTGCTGAAGATACCTCAACAACAGAAAACAATATTAACTGACTTTATTACTATTTATTCATTAATTTATGCATATTTTACTTGTCTAATATGTAATGCGCATGCAGTCCCTGCGCTTGTCGGTGATGTAGCTTGAACCACAGGCACGTGCAGACAGTAAGCTGTTGACATTGTGAAGCCAAATGAGCCTCAAAGAACTGATTGCACTTGGGAGCTGCACGTCAATAGCACTTATCCTGTAATCGCTGCTGAAAGACCGGTTTCTTATTCTACATCTTCAGCGCATCACATCTTCAGTGCTATGAAGCCATTTTATCTATTTTGGCGCAGAGTTTTGAGGTCTGGACTTCAACTTTACTGTCCTGCTACATAAACTAATGTCAGATAGAAATACTTTTTAAAACAGAAAAGTGTCATGTCAGCTCAATGAGAGAAAGATATTTAGGCCCTGTGGCTGCAAAATAGGCCCATACCATCAGCCCTCCACTGCTGTGCTTAACGGTTGGTATAACAAGTTCTTGGTAATAGGCTATATTTTGGTTTTCTCCACCTTTCATGGTCAAACGTCACTTTTGGTTTTCTGATTTGTTTAGATGCAGCTTTGCTTATCCAAGCCACGCTGCCTTGTTCTTTTTTTAGAAAGGGAAGCCTTTCTTTTGGTAACCCTTCCAAAGAAGCCATATTTGTACTGTCGTAAACTTTAATATCATCACCTTCCTAAACTAAAGGTCTAAGTAATTTTTTTACAAATAATATTTCTTTGCATAAATCATCTTTTTGTGATGCTGGCCACCTCTGATAATCTCACCAACATCCTCAGATGAACAGTTTATAATATGATCTGGTTATGTGAGGATGTTGGGGACATTATCAGAGGTGGCCAGCAACACAAAAAGATGATTTATGCAAAGAAATATTATTTGTAAAAAAATTACTTAGACCATTAGTTTAGGAAGGTGACAATATGTAAAAGTAACTCAGAGTCTGAGATGTAACTCTTAGATTTTTCTGCAAATTCTGACCTTGGTGTAAACCTGCTTGGATGTCCATTTCTGGGAAGATTGGCTGCTGTCCTGACTGTTTTCCACTAGTAAATAATCTTTCTTACTGTCAAACGATGGTAAAGGAAATGCTAGAAATGGCCTTATAACGTTCCTAATACACAACTATATAATTTCTTTTTCATAAGACTCATTCATCTCTCTTTTTTTTTTTTTAGGAGCTGGGCAGTGTTTACAGCACGCTGGCGGCCATCCTCAACTCTGGCGACATTGAGTTTTCTGCAGTTGCTTCAGAGCACCAAACAGACAAGAGCAACATCTCCAACATTTCTGTCCTGGAGAACGGTGAGACACGAGACAGACACAGTTTGTGATGACTAAACAGGACTGTTTATTCCCTCTGCTACCATTCCTCCTCCCTCTGTTGCTTTTCATCATTAACTCTGCTGCAAGCGCCATTTGGAGTGGAGATTAATATAGGAAATTATTGTTGGGAAATAAATTATATATCAGTAGAGACATGCTATTCCAGAAAATCATTACCAAATATCCATTTTGTAATAGTCAGATTTTACACTCCATAGTGTACCTAATCCTTTTTAAATGTAAAAACACGTTCTGGTTGGTGATTTGCAAATCTGTTTTGATTAATTTTATTAATCAAATGTGCTGGATAAATGCAGAATGAGGACAGCATAGGCTGCACATTTTCATATCTGACTTTTATGTAGAAATACAGACTTTTATCTAATCCCCTCTATCTTGTCCCACCAGTGGCATCTCTGCTGCGAATTCGCTCAGACGAGCTCCAGGAAGCCCTGACCTCCCACTGTGTCGTGGCCCGGGGAGAGACAATCGTCAGGCCCAACACGGTGGAAAAAGCAGTGGAGGTGCGGGACGCTATGGGCAAAGCTCTCTACAGCCGCCTCTTCAGTTGGATTGTCAATCGGATCAACGCGCTGCTGCGGCCTGACAGCCAGCTCGGGTGAGATCAAGAGCAGAAAATGTGATGATGTGTGCTCAGGTAACATTCATGATGACTTTTTTTTAGATACATTAGAACATAAGCATAGAAAACAAAAATCCCAAAAGACTAGGAGTAAGGTGAAGATGAACTGGTTATCACTCTTTTACATCTTTAAAGTTTGAACAAATATATCAAAATAGTAACCAGTTAAAACTGATGAGACTTAGCCTAGCCTACAGCTGTGTTACTTTCAATGACCTACATCCTAAAGGGTTGGCAGGCAGTAAAAAACCTGTCAACATTGGTTGGTATTTGCATGTTGACACGTATCTTCAATGTACAAGTGATTATATACAGGAAGGTAGATGAAAAAATAAATTGTAGGAGTGAAGTCATGCCTCTGCAATTACTATATGCTTTCTTTTTCATTCTTGTCACCCCCAGAGACGATGACAAAGGCCTGAACATCGGCATCCTGGACATCTTTGGTTTTGAAAACTTTAAGAAGAACTCTTTCGAGCAGCTTTGCATCAATATTGCCAACGAGCAGATCCAGTTTTATTTCAACCAGCACATATTTGCTTGGGAACAGGTACAGCTCTGCGGGCTAGCCCACATTAGCGTGCACCTTAACCCAGCACTGAAATCAAAGATTGTTTTCTGAATGCTTGAATCCCTCCTAGAAAGCACTTTGTGTGCAGATTTTACCTTGGTTCTACCTCATTTCCATCTAAATTGTGATAACACGTCATTGTTTGTCACTGAGCCTTAAGAGAGATGGCAAGGGTAAAATATGCTGCTGACTGTATTAATGGCAGAATGAGATTCGCCAATCTCCCTTGATGCAGTCTTATGGGAGTGTTTTGCCTTGGGGGGGTCAGAGAATGGTTTGCTAATGTTAAACGATTTGGACTTACCCGTGGAGAGGTGCTATAAATCATCCCAAACAAGGGTCAATTAGGAGTTGAAAACACTTCATGTTGGATTTAAACTCACTCTTGGGAAATGTTGGAACCAGGCCCAGAAATACGTTATCCTATACAGCAAACATATATACTCTGGGCATATGGGAAATGTACTGTACTCTGAGATTAATAAGCAGCACCTACAGGAAGGCCCCATGTGTACAGAATAACTATGTGGTAAGGTTTTATCCTTGGATCGCATGCAATGCCTCCATGTTTCCATATGCGTTTTTTTTAATCTGAAATCTCTCTGACTCCCTGTTTCTTTCCTGACCTGCTTCATTTACTTCACAGTGGTAGTTTATGCTAGAATAAGCAAATTAGTTTGATGTTGTTAGTTCCTATTTATGTAATTTTCTTTACTGAGTTTAAGTCTCTTCTAATGTTTTGCTGAGTCATACCAGCTCAGAGTTAGCCTGATGTGATCAAGTTAGCTTAATATAAAGTGGAGGGCTAAGCTCACGTTGTCTTCCAGATCAGTTTTATTTTAATAAAAGTAGTGTTAGTGAGACTTAACACAAGGCGGCAAACTGAAAACTAAAGCATAAAATTATAGAAATAATGCTGAATGTGATAACGTTTGTTTTTACCCTTTTTCATCTTAAAGCTCTTTTTAAAAACTGAGGTTTTTCAATATATCCTCAAGCTTTTAATTAAAACCTTTATCTACCGGCACTTAAAGTTATTAAAAACATCAAATAAATACAATTTGAGCAAAAACCTAAAGTTAAACCCTCTGTTTTTATTGTAAAAGTGTGTTAAAGCATGCATACTGTGTGCAACAATGGATGATTGGATCATGGTGGATACACAAATGCTTATCTTCTTGGATAAATCAGTTATTGGTACCCAGTCACAACAAAGATAGAGCAAACTTCATGATTTGTCAAACTGCCACCTCCAAAGTACACGCTATTCGATACTAAAATAGGAGATTGTATAAATTAAAAACAATAAAAACAAAAAATAATCAAATTAAATAAAACTTTTTTCCTTTATTTTCTTCGACTGGTAGAAGCAGTGTAAGGTCAAATTTGTCACTTTTTCTGCTGTGAACCTTACATCAGTCGAAAGTGCAGCGTAGCTAAACTTTGTCACAGTTCATTGTTAAAAACCAAAGTTCAAGATGGTCTGGTTTTGTGGTCTACCATCTAGTGGTACAGAGGGATGCAAACAATTAAGGGCTCATTTATGCTCAACATTAAATACGTATACACATATGAATGAAGCCTTCTGTCCATCCACTGCATTCATTTTGTGTGTATTTCAATCTGTTTTCAGAGCTTGCAGATGCGTACCCTGACATAGCAAATTAAGCATAACCAGATGAAACCATGGGGGCAGCATTGGGCTATATAGCTCACAAACGATCAGCAAAAGAGACAACAAAGAAGAAGCTGCGATGTATTTAATGGCTGCACGGACCACCGGCATTTATTGTGCTGCCTCTTTTTATATCTCTTTCTGAGAATATGCATCTTCATGATCTCCTCCATTGTTTGCTGTACAGCTATTAAAACAACATCAAAACTTGGAAGTGAACTCTGAACTCTGCACTGCCTTTTAGTGGATCTATTGCCATGCCAACATAAAGCACACATTGAAGTATGTGGGCAATGACGTTTGACAATGTTTGAAACAGAGCCTTTCTTTTGTCTTCTGCATCCTTTATGTCTGGAATTTGGTCCATTTTCAGAGAGCTTCCGCATACATACCGTGATGCAACAAATGGAGTAGTACCACCTGTAACCATGGGGGCAGTGTTAAGGAGCATAGTTGACATGCAACCAATGAAAGGAACAAAGAAGAAGAAGAAAAGCCTGTGATATACTCATTGGCAGCACAGAGTGGGCACTACACTACCTTTTTCATCTGAGAATATACATTATCATTGCCTCGTCAATAAATTGGCCTTTAGGCTGACAATGGACAATGAAGCCAATTGCCTATGTCATCTTCTTGGCATTAAATGTGGGTGATGCACCAAAAAGGAGCCAACAAAATAAAGGGATGAAGTACACCTAACTGAGATACACCAGAATATAAAATTTAGAAATAAAACAGGAAATAAATTGGTTAATGCTACAGACAATCCCCCAAAAATTGTGTGCCGTTTATAGACCTATTGAGAAAAAATGTATTGAGACAAATGCAAAGGAAATGAGATGTGTTATGACTTTATTTTGGATTACGTTCTTTTTTAACCTTGTAGGATGAGTACCTGAATGAAGAGGTTGACGCTCGGATGATCGAGTATGAGGACAACCGGCCGCTTCTTGACTTGTTCTTGCAGAAGCCAATGGGGATGCTTTCACTTCTGGATGAAGAGAGTCGTTTCCCTCAGGCCACTGACCAGACACTTGTAGGTCAGTCCATCATATTTTCTTGGAACAAGAAGCATTTTAAAGGAAATTTACCCTAGGACCCTGAAATGGAATAAGCGGGTACAGTCAATGGATCAAGAGTTAAGAAACCCCAAATTTTCCCTACAAAAATGTTCCTTTCCCATGAGTATTATCATTTTTGGAAAATGGGAGGAGAGTTTTCATGTCTCTTCTTAAATCCAAACAGTGTGACAAAGTCTCATGTAAGACATTTTATGTACCAAACATTTAAAGGCTTGAACACAGTTCAAGATAATTAAACTAATTGCTTAATTTCTGCTGATTACTTGAACTAAACAACTTGTAATTGTGAGTTCTCACTGTAATAACCTTAGCTGTGAATATGCATAATTTGGTATTTCAGAAAAATTTGAGGATAATCTAAAGACAAAAAGCTTCTGGAGGCCAAAGAGGGTGGACCTTGGTTTTGGGATTCACCACTATGCTGGAAAGGTAATTTACATTGAGGAAAGTAAGTATTTGAACACCCTGCCATTTTGCAAGTTCTCCCACTTAGAAACATGGAGGGGTCTGAGATTTTCATCGTAGGTGCATGTCCACTGTGAGAGACATAATCTAAAAAAAAAATCCTGAAATCACAATGTATGATTTTAAACAATTTATTTGTATGATACAGCTGCAAATAAGTATTTGAACACCTGTCTATCAGCTAAAATTCTGACCCTCTAAGACCTGTTAGTCCACCTTTAAAAAGTCCACCTCCACTCCACTTATTATCCTAAATTAGAAGCACCTGTTTGAGGTCGATAGCTGCATAAAG
>JBAMHW010000020.1:2639139-2649160 GCA_037177495.1 Rhadinocentrus ornatus | reverse complement strand
TACATTGTGATTTCAGGATTTTTTTTTTTTTAGATTATGTCTCTCACAGTGGACATGCACCTACGATGAAAATTTCATACCCCTCCATGTTTTTAAGTGGGAGAACTTGCATAATAGCAGGGTGTTCAAATATTTACTTTCCTCACTGTATATTTATTTATTCTAATCTGTGTACATTATAAACTGAAGCTGGTTGACATATGTTGTCCTCTCACTCGTGTTTTTCCTTCCCACCAAAATCTAAGGTGATTTATAATGCTGCAGGCTTCTTGGCCAAGAACAGAGAGACACTACCAGCTGATATCATCCTGCTGTTGAGATCGTCAGAGAACGAGCTCATTCGCAAACTTGTCACACATCCTCTCACCAAAACAGGTATATCCATTTTTTTATGGAACGTAAACAACCATCAAATTAAACTGTGCAGAACTAAATATATTCTCAAACTGAAACAACAGGCTATTGTTAGTCTTTATAACAAGGTTTTTCCCTTTTGTGTGCCAGATTTCTTTTAGTAAGCCAGCTTTGGCCGAGTAAGTTTTGTTTGTTGGCAGTCAGCAGCCTGCTCAGTCAGAATTAAATCACAAAGTCTCTTAATCTCTTAATCGTCCTATAAAAGAAGTCTTAAAGTTGTATCAGACGCTGGTGTTTCATGGCACTGTGAGGGTGTAAATGACCTAATTAACCGTAACTCACATAAGAGGACCATGCGATGGACTGGTGACCTGTCCAGGGTGTACCTGCCTCTCACCTGAAACACTGATGGGAAAGACTCCAGCTTACCCCGCGACCCGTAATAGGAATAAGCGGTACAGATAATAACTGACAAGACTGACACATAAGAGGAAAGCCTTTCCAGGTTCTGCCCCACTGAGTTTAAATATTAACAGACATATTTTTACAGTGTTCAGCGTACAAGGAGTCCATTATCAGGCATGTTTTATGCTTTAAATAAACTCAGCTTATCCACTCTGATAAATGCTAATCTGCCTGTCCTCAGATAATTAAAGGTTAATGACTTTGTGAAAAATAACGAATTCCCAACGTATCTAAGCTTTCAAACATATATTTTTTTTTAGCTAATAACTTATTATTGTGAGCATTTGTCATGGAATTGCTCCATGGCTAAGCTAGCTAAATGAGCATTAGCTTAGCTTGTTAGTAGATTTGTTTTGATGTCAACAATAGCTAGTTTTCCTAGTTTGCAATGTTGTTTTGAAGTAACTTATCTTCTTTAAATATATCAGCCATACCAATACTTACAAGCTTACACAAAACATATTTAATCTATTTAGCTGTTTGCTTTCAGACTTTATGTGAAGTGATGAACCATTGTTTAGCTCAGTGGTTCCCACTTTATCAAAGGACAGGACTCAACCAGAACACATTATTTATGGTGAGAATCTCACTTTTGAAAGCCTAAAACCAGCATGGTTCCAGCACAGGGTGGAGCAAGGGTCTATGGCATTTTAGTATATGCATGAAGGGGGGTCCACTGGTTTAGCTAATCCTTACTCGGTTTAGGATGCCCTTTGAACTGAGCCTTTCTGCTCTCTGTGTTTTGGAAACTCATTTAACATGGCTGAATAACCTTCTGTCCACTTCACAGAGAACATTCTGAACTATTGGGGAAACAGGTTATGGACATCTTTGCATATGTGACTAACTATTGTAACTGTTTACTGACTCACTATTTATTTCGTAGGCAACCTTGCCCACACCAAAGGTAAAGGCATAAACACAATGCGAAGCCCGCGGACCCCGACACGGACCAACACCTTAGCCAAGGTACTTACAGTTCTGTCTGTATTATAGCTGTATTATTTCCTACATAATGAACATCCTCCATCTGGGTGTCAGTCAAAAACTGCAACTGAATCACAGTTTAGCTGAATGTGTCTGAGATGTTTTTCATTTATGCTTCTACTGTAATTATAAGCTTTTCCTGTTTTTTTTCTCTTTTTTTTCTCTCTTTATCTTTGTCTTTCTGGCCTATAAGATGGGAGTGCTAACCTTGTACAGTTCTTTTTCTTTTAGTGAGGTAATTAGTATATTTCCATATAGTTTGTTCCTAAATGTATGGTATTCTGCCAATGTAGATGCCTTTTCCTCACTCTAGATATCCCAGAATGAATGAATAAATACTAGATCCAGATGTCTATAGACAATTTAGAAATAATTAGGGCTAAATTATTGTTGTAGAGATGCTACATATTTATTTATTGTTATCTTCCCTACAAACAGTCTGTGTGCTTTTTGTTATTACATGTGTAAACTTATTTTGAAAGATGCTAAACGCCATCCCCTTCTACCACCTAATTAAACTCAGCTACTCTGTTTATATCCCTCTCTGTGGTTGATCTGTATTTATAAAACCTTGTCTTATCCTTCTAGATAATACCAATAAAATGATTGACTCAAAGCACTTTTAAAAAATCTTGAAACTTTGTATTATACAATCAACAATCAGCCTGGCTTTCTGTCTTTAAACTACAGCCAAATAAAACGTCTGGCAACTTAATTACATGGCCAACTTGTGTAAATTAGTTTAGATTTCTGCAGTGCATGACTACATTACTCACTAAATGTAAGCCTCAAGGCAATTTGCTAATGTGCTACTGTGTTTGATGAGTTCAATAATTTATTTCAATTCATCTGCATATCTTAAAAAAAACACAATCAAAGCTTGTGAAAAGGCTTTGCTCTTGAAGGAGCCACAATCAGCAGTTCAAATGGTACAAATCGTATTAGGCGGATGGCGTGCTGTAGTTTTTAACCACATTGTGCTGAGAGTTAGATATAGTGTTTAATATATGATGCATCGTAGCAGTTTGTTGTCTTAATAAGAACAAATGCAAGTTTTTGTTAATTATTGCAGATTTGTGCATTTTGTCTTTGTATAATTTTGAAACATGTGTGTGAATAATTTTTGGGAGTTAAAGCTGTAAACCAGTTAACAAGAAAGTACTCTTGATTTGGCACTTATCCATTTATCTCTTTTGCAGCTTTCTTGGAAATTAAAGCACACTCCTGAAAAAAAAAGCTTGCTCGATGTGCCTCTTGAAGACACAGTACAAATTCAAACGGTGATTGGTGATTTTTAAAAACCAGATGAAGCTTAATGCATAGAAACAAACAAAAAAATGCTCTGCATTATGATTTCAAAGTTGTCTTTCACTGTACAGGTGTGCTTTAGCTTGTATAGCAGTTTCACTTTACATTAACTTCAGTTTAAAGGCTTTTCTGTATCAAAATATTCCTTTTATCTCATAAACGTAGACTTAAAGGCATTAATAGGGTAGAGTGTAGTATAACTGAGCAGAAAGTTGGCAATTTTTATTTTTTACCATGTTTTAATGTTTGTTTTTTTCTTCAGCCAGCTGAACCTGGAGATACTCCTTACCACCCAAGGGAAACCACCAACATGAAAACGCAGACAGTGGCATCTTACTTCAGAGTAGGATTGTATTTTTCTTAGAAATTATATATATAGAAATCCATTTTTTCTCTTCCTTGTGAAAACTGTCCTTCTGGAAAAACCTACTGAAGTTATGAGCTTAGAAATCCATCTTCCTGTGGCACCATCATTAATGTTACTCTTCTCAGTTTTCATTTAATGCAACATAATAACAGCGATGTGTGAGGGAGTGACAGATAGTAATATAAACCCAGTCAAGTGTAAATGTAGGTTTTAGTTTCAATAGATGAGTGGTTTTAATCCTTTGGATCCTGTGTGTATTTTTTTAGGAAAGAAAATACTGATGTCTGTTAAAATGTGTAAATATCAGTATATTTGTTACTGGTGAAAAATAAATAAAGATGGCACATAGCAGAAATAAAAAAGTTTTAGGCTTGCCAAATAAACACTTTCTGGATTAATATGAACATCTTTTAGAATGATGCAATTGTAGCTCTAAACCTCTGCCAGATCATCCCAGATTATGTGAACATTATCTTTGCAAAGACTAACTCTGATCAAGTGAAACAGAGCAAAATAAGTGAAGTTTTTCTACATTCAGGCAAGGTCTCCAAAATGGCTGTTTTTGCACCATCTGTTCTCAAGGTCCCCATTTGGGAAGTACAGGTTTTAGAAGGTGAAAGAAAATTACAAAACCAAGGCACAAACAAAGGGGAAATAAAGTGGTAAGGTTACTTCTCATATCAATAAATAATATTTAAAATAATAATAACAGTAAATTGGAGTTTTTTGTTAGCTGCTTAAATTAACCCTTTAATGCAATATGTATCATTTACAGTTTCTGAGACCTTTTGCATCACTTTATGGCCTGGCTCAATGTTATTTGTCTTCTGCCCCCTGTTGGTTGCAATAACAATACAATAACCTGGTAACAGACGGTAAATATACAAAAATATTTTTTGTTAAGAAATTTTTTTAAGGGACAAATGGAATTTCAGATTGAAGAAAAGTAAAATTTTCTCCCTACTTTTTCTTTGTGCCGGGTTTTAGGGGGTAAGAAAGAGAACATCAAAATATTGCGTACAACTCTTCCTTTAAAAACCAAAGGTTCCGTAGATCTAGTGTTTCTAAGCAGTGTAACACGTAAATACAAAGGTAGCTTTATTTACTAGGTCAAATATTTCTTTGATCTGGTTGAAATTCTGATTAGAGATTGTACCTTAGACTAGATGAAATTACAAGGTGACAACTGGGCCAATAAAACTGTGTTTTTTCTTAGAACAGCAGTCCATGGCTTAAATTTAAGAACACAGCAAAATAAGAAGAAACAAGGGACATACCAGCAGATCCCTGGGTCTCTTCAGGGAACAGTATCCCAACGCACTTTACTGGGCCATGAAACATGTTGAAGGAGTATTTATTTTGTGAGCTTAGATGTTGTTTTCGGATTATGGTTATTTTAAATTCTACTATTAATGAAACATGTATTAACCATCTAACATAGTGCCAAAATGCTTTAGATGTGGTTTTCTTGAGTTTTACAACCATGATTGGTTTACACCCTTTTATGTTTTTTTAGTATTCTCTGATGGACCTGCTGTCCAAGATGGTGGCAGGGCAGCCTCACTTCGTGCGCTGCATCAAGCCCAACAACGATCGTCACGCCAACAAGTTTGATAGGGAGAAAGTTTTAATTCAGCTGCGATACACGGGTGTTCTGGAGACTGCCAAGATCAGGCGCCAGGGTTACTCTCATCGCATCCTCTTTGCTAATTTCATAAAAAGGTCAGTGGTTCCACATTTCTCACCGGGTCTACTCCAGAGATGATGACAGCTTATTGAATGTAATAAAAAATCCGCGTAACATTTATGCTGACCCTCTTTTTAATACAGTATGTGAGCTTCCACCTAATTTAGGCAATTATTACAGGTACTATATCTTAGCTTTCCATGCTCACGAGGAGCCAACTGTGACTCCAGAGACATGTGCAGCCATACTGGAGAAGGGAAAGCTGGAGAACTGGGCAATGGGGAAGACTAAGGTGAGGTTTCATCTGAACTTGTCTGACTGAAAAAAAATGTAAGTTCTGTAACATTCTTTAAGATGCTCTAGGTAGGTCGATAGGTAGGTAGGTAGGTTGATAGTGAACATATGCCTTAATGTAATTTCACTTAAATTATTTAATTAATTATTCATACATTCTTCTTCCAAAGAAAGGAGAATAATTTTAGGCAGGATAAATGAAAGTGTTACTTATGTGTTATGGGTTTCAGGTTTTCCTAAAGTACTACCATGTTGAACATTTGAATCTGATGGTGCAGCAGGCCACAAACCGACTCGTCCTGCTCCAAGCTTGTGTTCGAGGCTGGCTGGGAGCCAAACGGTACCAACGGATGTTAAAAGAACGAGAACAGAGTGCTCTGGTGCTGCAGTCAGGTTGGTTAACTGCACACTCTGCTTGTGTAATATATCAGTTTTTGCTGCAGTCACACCAATTTGTACTTCAATTTCTAGCTTATAGAGGTCATAAAACTCGGAAGAAGGTGGCTGATGACAAAAATAAAGCAAAGTTTGAGGCCTTTATTATCCAGTTTCAAGCTGGTAAGAAAATCTTTATATTAATTCAGTTAAATAGTGTTATCTTAGCTTAAAGTGTATAATTTTTGTTCCCCCTTTCATTCCATCCTCTAGTTTGCAGAGGGTATCTTGCCAAAAAGAAGTACAAGGAGTTGGTTGATGAAAAGAACAAAGCAGCAACCAAGATTCAGGCTCGTTACAGAGGGCACAAGGAGAGGAAGAGCTTTCAAAGAAAACGGTGTGAGAGACAAGAAATAAGCACAATGTAAACCTCATTGAATGAATTTTTTTTTTCTGAAATGCAACCATTTGATTTTCTAGGGAAGCCAAAGAGAAAGATAAAGCAGAAAAGGTTCTTAAAGAGAAGGAAGACACAGAAACAGAGAAAAAACCCAATGATGAAAGTGCCTCTAAAGAAGCAGATAATGAAGAGGATGAAACTAAAGCCGCTGTGGTTCTTCAAAGCAACTTCCGGGGTTACAAGGAGAGGAAAAAGTTTAAAGAGAGAAAAAAGACGATGGCTGGGGCTGAGCTGGAGTTACCTAATTCAGATGAGGGAGAGAATCAGAAAAAAGAGCCAAAAAGCACAGAAGGCAAGGAAGCTGGTAGGCAAGAGAACGATGAAGAGGATGAAAGTACTTATGAAGCAGATGAGAATGATGACAGTGATAATACTCAGGTGCCAGAAGATGAGGAGCATACAGAGGTGGCAGATGAAGCAGTGATTCAGGATGCAGTGGCTGGAAAGGAAGAGAAAGAAGAGGAGGAGAATGGACTGGAAAAGAATGAAGAAAATGAAACTGTAAACTCAGATGAAGAAACCAAGGCAGCCACTGTTCTCCAGAGTAATTTCAGAGGCCACAAAGAGCGGAAGAAGTTGCAGGAAGAAGGCAAAATCCCAGCTAAGAAGCAGAAAGCAGAATCTCCTGCAGGTGAAGAAGACAAAGCAGAAACAACAGCAGCTCAAGCTGGAGCAGATTCTTCTACAAATGATGACGATCCCAATGAGACCAAAGCAGCTGTGGTGCTGCAAAGCAACTTCCGTGGCCATAAGGAGCGCAAACAACTCGAGAAGGATGGAAAGATCCCCCAGAAAAAGAAGAAGGAACCAAAAAATGAAGAAAATGTTGGGCAGACTGAAGAATCGCAAGACATTTTATCAGTGAACCCAGAGGGACTGGATGAGGAAAAAGCAGCTACTGTCCTACAGAGTAACTTTAGGGGCCATCGGGACCGAAAGAAGCTGAAAGCAGAGAAAGAAACACGACAGAAAGCCACAGGGAAAAGTGTGATTCCTGATGAGACAGAGGAGGAAACTGAAGATGAGGAGGAGGTGTTGGATGTTACTGATGTGATAATTGATCGTAAAGATGAGACCAGCATTGAAAAAGAAGGACAGGAGGAAGAGCAAACTGCAGTGAAGATCCAGAGTAACTTCAGAGGCAACAAAGACAGAAAGAACCTGAAGGCCAACAAGGAAGCAGCACAGAAGGAAGCCAAGGAGCTGGAGAGCTTCTCCAAAGAGGTAAACATTAGACAGATTTTCTTTTAACAGTCAGTTCACAATCCTGTCATTTTGTCTGTTTATGTTTTGTTCTCCTGTAATCTCTTCAACAGATCACAAAGACTTCTCAGGACTTTCAGGCCCTGCAGCAGAAGCTGAATGAGATCATCCAAGCTCATCAATCAAATCCTGAGAGCAATGGCATGTTTGTGAAAGGAAAAGCAATCAACGGCTACGCTTCCCAGCATCACCAATCAAGTAAGATAAGTGAGATTGGCTCAGTGAAAAACAGATTATAAAGCAATAAATATCATTCATAAGATTGGCATAGATTGACCGAGGTTAATGTGAACTTTTAGCTCTATTTTTATAGCCCGGTCAGTCAAAGTAGGATCCACTATTTACATTCTCAGAGTCTAAATGTCTTTCAACTAGGTGACAATTAGTTCAGACATAGTCACCTAAAAGTGCCAGAATTCAATGGAGTCACTTCCTTATACAAACACTAAGCATAAAGAAAACAACTGCAGAGGTCAAGAACGAAGTCTAGAAAGAAGAAAAGACGCTTAGGTGCAGGTGTCATTGCTACCTTTCGCCAAGCAAAAAGTGATGTTATCAATACGTGATTTTCTCTCTTTATTAAATCAGGAAACCTGCAGACAGGCAAGTGCCAAAACAGGAAGTGCATGTCTACTTGATGTCTTATCAAAAATCTAATTTAATATGCGCATGTGATAGCTGTAATTGCTTTCAGGCTAGTGAGAGGGGGGATTTGCAAATTGAAAGTTCAGTCTCCAGAAAACCAATCTGACGACTTAAATGTGAAAGTCGTCATGGGTCCAGGTGTCTCACGTAATGGAATAATTCAATAACAAGACCAAGAAAGAATTTGGTTGTTATGATTTAATTTATCCATCACTTAGTAAGAGTTTTCTCAAATTGCATCTTATACAAACTGAATGAGGTACAAATTCTTTCCAGAGTAAATGTAAAAAACCAGTAGAAACTCTTATAAATAAAAGAAATTTAAAACCTCAACTCACACAACACCCTACCCTAACCCACCTCCAAGTTCAAAACACAAAAATCTTATTTTGATTTAGATCTCGATAAGAGATCACAAAATTGTTCAACTTCAATTAAAGATAACAAATTAATTTACAGGCCACAATAATTTGAAATAAAAATATACATCAACCATATTAATAGAAAAAATATGTTAAAATTCATTGTTTTATACAGAAGAAATACAGTGCAATAAAAATAAATGCATATAACAAAAAGTAATGTTCTTTTTTTCAAAAGAATATGTGTTTTTCATAAGAAGTCATGTTATTAATGGATCAATAAACATATTTTAAGGTGCACTACTCCTTTAACATTAAAAACTCGTCCAGTCCTCATTTGATCATTACACGGTTACATAAACATGATGTCTTTCTACATGCCTGTGTGGCGAGTTGCAAACCCCTCTACAAAACATCGGTAGTAGCTGGCAAAGCCCAAAAATGAGCACAGCTCAGACACCTGCTGGGGCCAGGCAATTTGGATACCCCCTCCGTTTTGGCGGGGTCTGTCGAAACACCCTCATTGGAGATCACATGCCCCAGGTAGCCAACCTCCTAACAAAATAGCATACATTTCTCTAGTTTAAACCTTCAGGCCTTCCTTCAGGAGATGGTCTAAAACCTCCAACTGTTGCAGTAGCTGAGAAACAGGATGAAAATATAATGATGTCATCCAGATATAAAAACAGCGACTGGTGCTGCTGATCTCCAAACAGTCGCTGCATGAGACGCTGAAAAGTACTGGGGGCATTGCACAACCCAAAGAGCATGCGATTCCACTCAAAGAGTCCAAATGGTGTACAAAAAGCAATTTTGGGCTTATCTCGTTCTGAGATACTTGGTTATACCCACTAGCCAGGTCAAGGGTAGAAAACCACCGAGCTCCTGACAGGGCATCCAGACTCTCCTCAATATAAGGCAATAGAAAAGCATCTTTCCTTGTCTTACTATTGAGGAGATGATAGTCGACGCATAGCTACCATAACTACCATCCTTTTTTTCTGACCAGCACGATTGGGGAGGCATAAGGACTAGTACTCTCCCTTATTACCTGAATCTCAAGAACTGATTGATATGGGATTTTACCTCTTCATATTCTGAAAGTGGAATATGCCGGTACCTCTGCCGGACTGGAACATCGTCAACAGAGGAATATCATGGCAGATGATGTTAGTACACCCCAGATCACCTTCCCCAGTAGAGAAGACAGAGCGGTATCTTGTTAGCAATGACTGAACCTCAAGCCGCTCCGATTTAGACAGCGCACTCAGGTCGACATCGTTCACCCCACTTGACTCCATCTGCGTGGCAAGGTGAGCAGAGACCATGGCAGAAGGTCTAACCCCCCGAAGGGCCTCTCCACGCACCTCCAGCAAAGTAATCAAATCAAGTTTATTTGTATAGCCCTATATCACAACAAAGTTGTCTCAGAGGACTTTACAGAAAGAGGTGTA
>JBAMHW010000020.1:2587247-2602679 GCA_037177495.1 Rhadinocentrus ornatus | reverse complement strand
TGCACATGGCTGTGTGTATATATAATAGACAACATATTACTTTATTGATATATTTATAGATTAATTTACAATACAGTTTACACATCAACTGGTGTGTGGATTACATTTAGTTTGACATGTGGACTGCTTGACATCAAAAGACCAGCAGATGTCAGTACTACCAAGTGAGCTGTTAAATGGGGCCTCCAGTAATGAGACATTTTGCGATGCTATTGGCCAGAAAGACTTAGCACATTCACAGGCTTCATTAAACCATCACTAGGTAACGGTGGAGCTGACTGGAACCATGGAGCCGTGAAGGGCGCAAGAACAAGTCCATGTGGGTGCATGTGTTTAGATCTGACGGAGTGAATGTGGTGCTGGGGTATATAAGGACTGGTGAAGAGATTGGGGACAGAAGTGAATGATCAGGGATCCAGAGAGTGATTGGCCATAGTGCAGGACTGGAGTGTCTGTGGCAGGGTGAGATGATTAGGAGCAGGTGTGGATGATCAGGGGAGTGATTACTGGAGAGTTTGGCTGGGCAGAATGTGACAGGGAAGGACAAGGATGTAACACATGTCAAGATCTAGAAATTGTATAAATATACATGTACGTACATTTCCATGTGTGTGTAGTAATCCTGACCACCTGAACTGCCTCGCCTCAAAATAATACAAACTGAAGTCACATCTCCAAAGTAAGAAAGATATAAAAAATAGAACATTTACTCCCTGCATTGGAAATGTTTTATATTTAAATATAACACATGAAACCTCACATGAAGACATTAGGAATATCTTTTATGTAATTTTCACTTTTACCAAATTTACCCTGAGGGCCAGACGGGACCCCATGGTGGGCTGTCCCTAAGAGATGAAACTGAGGCATTAATGAATAATTCCTTTTTCAAGTCAAACATTTTAAGTGTGTGAATTTGTTGCTAAATTGATTATTTATAGGTTTGTGTTGTTAATTTGGCAAATCACTTTTTCCTATTTCATGACTTTAAATAAATCAAACTGCCTTTAGTAACCTGATAAATGTATTTGTGTTTCCATAAGGGGTGTAAAACCACAATTTAGAGGTTTGTGAAAGCACTTGTTAAAAAAGTAATAAAAAACAAACTTAACCAAGTCTTCAGTTTGACATCCAGTCATTTTCCAGTCGAACACCAGCAATCTAGATCTGCACCAACATTTCATTTTAGTTTTTTCATTTGCCCACCTCTCCACCTAATTTTATGATGTAATCATGTCTTTAACATGATTTTTATTATAATTATTGTGCAGCTACATCTCCAAGGATATTGAAAAGGCATAACTGTGTGTTTTAAATACAATAACATTTCAGCAAACCTTTAATTATTATCCAAGTGTTTTCCTTTGTGTTACGCTGGCAGTTTATGCCTCTGGTCTCTTGTCGCTTGTGTGTTCTCAGCCTCAGCACACCAATGTCTGCTTCTGGTACCTCCCCCCCGGGATCCGCTACATGGAGGACAAAGAGGAGAAAAAGAAACACTTGCACAAGGTGGGTGAGCTGAGATAAGAGGCCTGGCTGCAGTATCTGTCAAACACACCTTCCCTGTGCCGTACACTCGTATCCAGCTCGACCATCGCGTGTCCGGATAATTAGGAACAGCTTAAACGCAGGATTAAAAGAACAATTTGCTGTTCACATGTGAAACTGTAAACTGTGACAAGCCTTAAAATGGAACGATGTCACAGAGGAAAACTTAAATATAAGTAAGGGTGTACACTTTTAGCTAATGTGGCCATTCAGAGGCTCCCACAGCAGCAGAGGCTGACTAATTGACAATTAGGACAAGCAGATGGTGGTGCAAAGATCACTCTGCTCTCTGTGCCTCTCGAAAACTAGCAGCTATAAATCACAGACATCTTTGTTGTAATTCTGTACATGCAGGTGTTTCCTTTTGTTTTCTAAAATTAAGTTGAAATCACAGCGGAGATCTTGCGTCACTGACTGGAAGGACTGTTTGGCCAGCTCGATCTTTTCCACTGAGGGGTGATGTCATAATGCCCCTATTAGGTCTTGAGGTGGAATCTGAGATTGAGGAGCTTTCTTTATTTTCCATTGAACTTAATGACTCCACCTAACGAACGAGAGCGACTGGAAAATTGTCAAATGACAACTGCAATGGGACACCTGCAAGAGACTTGAGGAGTGACTGATTATGTACATTTACTGACGCTAACAGACTGCAACATGATGCTTTGACCAACTGGGTCCTTGTGGAGTCTAAGCGTTAAAAGTCCAGTCGAATTTTTAACTTAAAGCTCCCAGATTTATTAAAATTCCTGCTAGATTACGCTGTACTTACAGTTATGACTCATCGTCAACTTAAGCCCTAAGGCTTAAGCGGCACCAGACCGCCACTATAACTTACTGAATCTCATATCCAAACATGAAATTGGGTCATAATACAGAAATGTAATTACTCATTTCTTGCTTCCTTTATAAAGATCCAGCAATACGCAGAAAAACCATAAGCATCAGCTTTAAAATGATATACCAGAGTCGCATTCACTAAATCATAAGCTGCTTTTGGTTAGAAAAAGAAAGTTTGGGTTGCAAACTTCTGCTAAAATCCACCGTACTGTCAAGACTCTGCTCAGCAACATAAATGACTGTCACTGCTTTATGCCTGGAGATAACCTCTACTGGCAGCAGTTGCATTGCTTCGTGCCTGATGGTGTCAGATTTAAAAGTCAGACGGGTGGAGATAAGGAAGCAAGAGGGCCAAAATAATCTGAGAAGGAATGTGACTTATGTCGCTGCTGATTAACTAAGGGAAAAGAAAAGGGCTAACAATCAGATTGCACGTTTTTCTAAATGAATGACTGGTTGTCAGTAATTATTCCTTCATTCTCCATTACTCTCACACCCAACAAATACACAAACATCAGTTTGCATGCTCATCTAGCAAAACAATCAAATACCGAAAAGCAAATTTAGTGATTTACTTAAACTAAATTATGGAATTTGATTGATTAACATGTTGTCATTTTTTAGTTTTGGGGAAATCATAAACCATCACTCAATGCCTGTAACACTGATGTTATACTGGAAGTATTAGCATGTCACTAGTTAACTAGCTAGTTAACTAATTTGGTGCTTTGTCATGTATTTTACCTGCCAAAAGAGCATAAGATAAGGATCAGATGGAAAAAAATTGGTTTATTCTAAAATTAAAGAGTTTCTCTGCAGTTTGCGTAGTGCCTGTACTTTGGCCATGTCCACACAGAGATGAGTTTAGGTGATAAAGTTTTTTAATATTTGGATGTTTCTTCCTTATGGAACTACTGTTTTGGGAGCCTGAAAAAGCAAATAAAAAAATTAAAACTGAGTTGCAACTTTAAAAAAATCTAAAAAGGCCATTGTTTTGTTTCTGTTTCTCCAACCCAACTGATGGCACCTGACCCGCACGCACAAACCCCACACAAATGTCCTTTTTTTAGCAGGATTCTACGCCATCTTCTTCTTTGTATGTTTGATGAAGTTGTTTGTTTATGTGCATGCTCCATGCTTTATTCTCTGTTTTTGTTTCAACATTACACCCCCTCATACAGGCCTGGCATTTGTACTACAGCATTTTCAATGGTTTTGTGTGGGTGCGCACATTTCCGTCTTTACACAAAACTTATTTAAAACAAAATTGGTTTTGTTTCAATGTGGATGAGGCCTCAATGATTCAGTGTAGTTTTAATTCGTAATCCTGCATTATACTGGCTCTATACAGGCTTCTATTAAGTAGAAATGCATTTATTTTCAGATAAATCCAAAAATCCTTCAGCGTTCAGAGAAAGGATAATTTTATCAGCATAACCTTGGATTTGCAAATGTCGTAGTACGGTAGGTATCAGTCTATTTAGTCAAGCTAGTGGCTTGTTAGCCTGTTTGCTACTTTTTTTTTCAACTTTTAGGCCTTCAGAAATGCACAAAAAAGCATGTGTTCACTAGTCCTGAATAAAATGGGTGGATTCCCAATGCCAAATAAAACTGAATCACCCTGTTGAAAAGTTTCTAGTTCCTGAATGTTTCTGTATTGATCTTATTATACTCTGCTAGAGTTAAACATTCCTACTCGTGGTCACCCACTGACTCCAGGTTCTCATTCTGATGTTGTTTAACTACGTTTAACTGTATTGGCTAAAGTTTTTTATTGTTTGGATGTTAAGTCCACATGGAGCCGGCATTTTGGGAGCCTGACAACACTCATTTTAAAACCGGCATCTAAAGAAAATGAATCTGAAAACGCCGTTTTGTTTTCATGTTTAAAACCTAAACGCTGAACAGATGACGCCGTTGCTTCTTCTCTTCCTTAACCCACATGTGCAAAGCCCACCAGCACGAGGTCGCGTGAACGCTCCGTCTCTTCTTCTCTGCTTTTGGTGTATTTCTGCGGCAGCGTTAGAGTGCCACTTACAGGCCAGGCACATGTACTACAGCATTTTCTGTGGTTTTGTTTGGAAATACGCAGATTTTTAAATTATTCTATCTTTACAGATATTTTTTTCAAAACTGTGTCTCCACAAGGACCAACCTGGCAGCACTTGAATAAAAAAAGAAAAACAAGACTGAATACTAACAGGAGAATATTGCTGGGGAATAGTGGTAAAATCACCGTGGTATTACCCACCATTTTAGCATGAGTGAATTAGCGAATATCTGATATTGTGACAGCTCTACTTCCTAATAAATACCTGTCCCTTTCATGTTTAAATGTATTTTCTCATCTTAGGGTGACACAAATTTATGCTTTATTGCATCTTGTCAGGTGGCTCCAGTGATAAAAGCCCGGATGATGGAGTACGGGACAACCATGGTGAGCTACCAACCGCAAGGGGACAAGGTCAATTTCTTCCGCATGGTGATCTCAAATCCTGCAGCTACCTTCGAGGACATCGACTTTCTTATCGAGGAGATTGAACGACTCGGCCATGATCTATAAGACTCATCTCACCAATTCCTTCTGTACTTTTCCCCTTGACGGATGAAACGTTTGTCGTGAATGTACTGGTAAACATTTTCTTTGCTATCTCGTTCCCACAAAGACACATATTTAAGAGTATGTTAGAGAAAAAGATCTACAGATATATCCATATATTATGTATTGCAGCTTTGGCATGGACCGGCTTGGTCCTAAGCTATGTAAAAGTGCTTCTGTCTGCCTTTCTTATAGTGTAGTGGCTCCCAGAGTAGTGTAAGTGATGTAACTTTATATGTACTTTTTGTGACATGAACTGCTTGTGTAATAAGTTAATGGGAAAGAGTTTATTTTTGGATCATTTCTCATTTGCATAATTGTTAAGTGCCAAATGTGGTTGTGTTATATTGTAACTTTAAAATTTTAAACTTCTGGTTTAAAACAAAAAAAGCACTTCACTTTACCTCAGCTTAATTAACTGCCTTTACACCTGCACATAGTATTCGAGCAGTCATTTTTGACAAGCTTCTCTTATCTGATGTTGCATAGCATTCCCAGTAGGTTTAAAACCTATCCCAACCAAAACATATTATAGATGACTAAACAAAGCTAGAAAAACAAGCATTCCACTAAAAATGACAAGACTGCAAAGTAAATTCAGCATCCTTTATTACTTTAAACCATTTTGCACTTCATCTTCCTTTTAAGCATGTTAAAGATCATTTTCTTAAAACGTTGTAAATTTGCTTCGTGCACATACCAAATTCTTGGTTGTAAATTTAACTTGTTAATTCTGCAAAGCAATTCAAAGTAATTTTATTCTGTGTTTGCTGCTCTGTGTGAGTTTGCTGATAATTGTTAACTTGTGGAGTCATTTCATCATATGCATGAGATAACATGAGACTACCCTCTTTCATTGGTGCATTTCTCCCAAAGCTGCAACTTTGATCAACACACATGCTGCATGTATTAAGACTCTTAGATATTACGTGCTGGTTATTCTGAATTGGTTTCAATCACTTGGCGGGTGTTTATGCCAAAAAGCATTTGTCAGGCTTCCATAGTTTGTCCATTGTACAAAGATCATATACATCTCAGATAACTGGCTTCTCTGGCTTCGGTTGCACAAGAAATAACAAATTTTTTAGTTTTTTTGGCTCAAAACTTGTGTTTGCTTCTAATTTCCTGTGTCTGAACAGCTGGGCATACTACCAACGTGTCCCAGATCCTGAGGGGACATCAAACCCTGCAAAAGAACTGGATTTTGGTATTTCTAAAGTCATTTGCCGACTTTTAAAGGGAATTTTCCCTGTCACAATGACAACAGAATTTATCTAGCCGGGCTTCAAGCTTCAGGTTCTTGGCTGAGACAGTTTTTTTCAGACCAATCCAATCCCTGTACTGGCAGCTACTATTATAGTCAGCAATAGCAGCTCTTAAATCAGGCAGCATAAATGCTTCTTGCGGGAGTTTTATCACTTCTAGAGCACACTTCAGTCTCCTCCAGACTGGCTTCAGCAACAGTTTAATCAGAATGTGGCTGACTCATCGGATCAAAGTAAGCTTCAAGTTCTGTAGTTATTTAAATATATCTACCCTTTTCCATTAACTTTCCAAATCTGGCTTCTCAGAATTTTCCATTCAACAAACCATCTAACACATCCAGGTTAGGAATCTGTACATGTAATGGACAGTTTCAGTGAGTATGCTAGTATCTGCATCCAGATGTGTTGCAAATTTTAACCAAACTTTTGGAAAAGTCTAAAAAATGAAACATAAATCTACACTTATCTGCGTCTACTGCTGTTAACGGGTTGTTGTTTTTTAAGGCCAGAAGCAGATGGTGCTAATTTTCCAAGCACAACTTTAGAAGATGGCACAAAACAGTCATTACAAAAAGCACCAATCAAACCTTTTCTGTAAGAAAACAGTAAATAAAGATTATGACAAGCCGGGTGACAAGAAACTGAAGCTTTGGAGGAATTTAGGTCATGTGATTTTTGTTCTTCCCTATTTATTTGCTAAGCCTGTAGATTACAGTTTATGGTATTTGACTTTTAATCTTTATACCAAGTTTTCCATTTCATAAGCATAAAAACTTGTATATAATTATTTAATGATATGGTTGCAGCAATTCACAATTTTTTCAAATTCACAGAGTTTCCATCTAACTGTCTGTTGCTCAAATATAAAATGTGCACAAAACAAGCTGGATGGAAATGGGTTGGTTACATTTAACTTGATACTGGAGTGCTTTTTGGACCTGGAAAAAAGATGACATGCAGTAAGGGGTGGCCATGCACTTATCAGAAATTTTATGAACAACTCAGATATTTTAACAATCGATTATAAGCTGTTTTATTCCAAATCCAGACCGAAGTCTGAAAAGATTATAACATTAAATCTGTAAACCTCTCATCTATTTCTAGACGGATCTTGGAAAATGTAGCGGGGCAATAATGTTTCGTTTAAAATGGGTCCTTCACCAGATTTGCATGTAAACCAGACATCACTTGCACTAAATCATGTTGGAGTAGAGCAGCATCCCGTTAGCATTGCAACTGGGATTTCCTCTGTATTCATTCACAAGCAATATTAGAGTGAGGGTCCAATCTATATATCCTGCAAAATATAGCTAAAGAAATGGTTTATGTAAATGTATATTAAAGATAATCAAGTTTCCAGACCAAGCACACAGTAGTTTGTAAAGAAAAAAAATTATATAAAATGTGCTTCTCCTAGGCGGGTTAGTTGTTGGAATGTGAACTCTGATGAAGAAGTCTGAGGTTCTGTAGCATTTTCATTAGAAAAAGTTAGAAAAGCACAATTTGCTCAACATGGTCGGTCAGTGTACAATCACTTTTGATCATATACTGTAAATAGTATTTCAAGATGTCCTAAGTACATATCTTTGTGTATACATACATGTATATAAGACGTATAACCAGAGACTATTTGTGAGGTAAAGTTATTCATTAAATTTTCTCTATCTCTGATATAGATTACATGTATTTTCATCTTGTTAGTCTAAAAGGCTTTTTTCTTGTGTGTGTATGTATGTCAGATACTTTGTGACTCTTCTAGCTATTTCAAAGAAAACTTGTTTCAGGGACTGGCTTTAAAGAAACAGACAGATTTCACCTCGAAATACTTACGAGTCTCACTCAGAGACGTGAGACTCAGGTGTCTTTAACTTAATATGCAAAGCCATTTTTGACTCTGAAGGTCTGTGTTTTTTTCTTTTTCGTGTGTGTGTGTGTGTGTGTGTGTGTGTGCACAAGTGATACTTGACAGTATGTGCCAACGTGTACCTTAGTGTGTTTGTAACTGTGCTGCCTTAGTAGAAATTTTCCAGTATTGTCTAGTTTTCCTCCAATGGGGAGGTTGTGCACTTTAGAGTAAACATATGACCTATAACAGTGCATTGTCCGATGGTTGTCCATGAGTTGATGTTTAAAAAGTAACTTTATGCTCTTTGGTCTAAATTTGTCCTAAATCAGGGGTCTGTTAGAAATGAAAGCACTTAATCTCTTTTGTTTTTCCAGTTTGTAGATATTGTAAATCTTGTCTCAGAGAGTAGCCTAAAGTTTTAAATATTTACTGGACAGTGTTTCTGTTCGTTCCCCACATAAACTTGCGTAGACACTGTGACGCAGACAACATCAGATTTAAACAGCGATGAAGGAATTTCACTGTGGTGGTCTTGGAAAGCCAGACACTTTCTTTCTCTTGCTGCTGCTGCTAGACTTGCTTCTTTTGCACGTGCATGCGATGCCTTGCCTATCCAGCTTGTTTGATGTACAGTCTCCTATATATCTATATACGTATATACATATACAGTACGTGTAGCTTCTGTAATTAGCTTTAGTGTCCTATATAGCTTAGCCTGTAGATTAGTGCACTGTCGCTCTAGCCTTTACATGTGATCTCTGTGTCTCGGGCTTCCTGTAAAGTTTCTCTGTCCTGCAAGCATGCTAGCCTCGCTTTGCATTGTAATCCTCTTGCGCTTGATCTGACTCTATCTTCTGTCTTTCTGCTTGAAGACTGTCGCTGCTCTCAATGTTAAATACTTATATATGTATAATTGTAGTCCCTCAGCATGTCTTTCTGAAAGCTTTTCTCTGCTCTGCACCTGTATGACCTTTCCTCTCTTTCTCTTCTGCTTTGCTCTGGTAGCAGTGACAACATGTCCTCGCGCTTTCCTTTGACATGTCTTGGCTACCCGCTGTCGTTCCGTTTGTGTGTCTGCGACTGTATGTTATCGCGCGTCATGGTGCTGCTGTATGTGGCTTGTTTTACTAAGGCCCTTGACTCCTTGGTATAGAGAGATGAAGTACACATTGATGAAGAACAGACCCTATTTTATTTATTAAATATAATTGTTTATGAAAACTGTTTAAAAAACCCTACTGTAGTACTCAAAGTGCATTTAAATAAATAAATATGATGCAGTGTATGATCTGCAAACTGCTGTACTGGCTTCTCCAACATTCATTTGTCCTGAACTTCATGTTACTCTTGGGAAGAAAAAGAAATAAATATTGCCAAAACAAAACTTGTATGAATCTCTCTTCTTTTTACTTTTTCCCCCTCAAGCTAACTCTTATATATTTTCAGAGTAACTTCTTAATTTACACACCATAAAGGTTCTTACAGCAACTTTTTTTTCCCCATCTGTTAGACAAAGCACAGTGTTAAAGACATAAAATTGTTACATAAGCTGGTGGGAAAAGTCCTTGAACATGAAGTGGAACATGAAAGTAGCACTTTTAGAGCACTACAAGGCAAGCATATGGCCTTATTATGAAACTACAGATCGCAGGGCATTTATGTCTAAAACACTCCTTAAAAGTGAAAAAAAAAAAAAAAAGGAACAAAGCACACAAACCACAAACCGTACAATTATAATGAGTTGGTATAAATCTGTTTATCTTGCAGGGAGGGCTTCCTATTTTGCAGATTGTGAAACTTTGCATCTCCTTATGGCTGCTTTGTTTTCCATTAAAGCAATTTCTTTGTGGTCATCCACATTTAATTTAGGTTTTTATGTCACATTTAAGTCATTTTGAAAATCTTGTTGTCCTCAAAGTCTTTTTATGATACATTTGGTTTAATTTTGGGTCTCATTTTGGTTACTTCCACCCCTAAACTCAAGATTTTCCATTTTCATTTGGATGTTTTATGTTACTATGTTTAATACACATCTCTCGATGGTTGCTTTGTATCTCCTAATGAATAGTTTGGATCTCTTTTGGTCATCTCCATTTAAGATTAAGATAAAGGTTTTGAAGATTTACTTAACAAAAGAGAAATTTGCTGTATGTAGGAATTTTAGAAGGACTGCGTTTTTCCTCTCACTCTCTTTTGCTAGATTTATCTCTGCATTACTGATTGGACTGCAGGCTAGGCCACTTGGAGGGTCATTTTGAGCAGCTATATGAAGAGGCCGGGTACTAATGGCTTGCATTCTCTTGCTGTTCATCTAGTGTTTGTGCAACACGAACTGCAGCACAAAAATACCAACCAATGCCAACATGGGCCTCTAGATCAATAACAATATCTCCAAAAGCCAGCGTGATCGGGTGCTTTTTGGAGGTCTTGATCATCTTGATAATCTAAGAATATAAAGGAGTATGTAAATAATAATGTGGTCATGGAAGCCATGAACATTTGCTTATTATCATTCTTTTTCCTGCTTTAAAATGAAAAATAAGCATAAAAAAAAGAATTTTGAAAAGAAATTAAATTGTAATTTTAGTGGTGCTGAAGTTATAAACTTTAGATATCACAATGAAACACATTTAATTTATC
Source organism: Rhadinocentrus ornatus (assembly GCA_037177495.1). Lineage (NCBI taxonomy): Eukaryota > Metazoa > Chordata > Actinopteri > Atheriniformes > Melanotaeniidae > Rhadinocentrus > Rhadinocentrus ornatus. Next base: position 2,591,941 of record JBAMHW010000020.1, on the reverse strand, counting down.
ATCAATTTTTGTTTTTCAGATACAAAACAACCATTAAAAAATCCAGTATTTCTATTATTATTTCTATTGTGTGTGCTGAATGTTTACACTAAGCTGTCTTACTCTAGAAGGAGAGTAAAAATGTCTTCATGTAACATATTTAAACAGTTAAAATATACATTTACAATTCTAACAAGCAGTCAGTGCAGATTAATACCAGCATCACATTACCAGATTAATGATATGAGTTTGATGAAAAAGAGAGAAAAAAACATAATAAAAATGTATGCCTCTGTTTTGGAGCAGCATGACTGGTGGGTGTTCTCTAGGTGGCACCCCTTTCTCACAGTTTCATCATGAGAGACCAAACAAAAAGTGTGTTTTTCCTCTTTTTCCTTTCTTCCAAATTAAACATGGAAAGCAAATATAACTTGATTTTCAAAAAAATTAGTTTCTGCTCTTGTTTCAATGAGTTGTTTTTTCAACATTTTATCTTATTTTATTACAGCATCCCTTTTTAGGCCATTGGAAAGAAGAAAAAATGAAAAACAACATCCTAAACAATGCAGAAAGATCCCAGATGGCTTACCTCATCTTAATTTCTCACACAGATAAAAAAAAAAGAAGTAATGCATGAGAACAACTGAATAAATTTCAGTCCAGACAATGACTCCACTTCTTCATTACAATAAGATATGAGACTGAGACGTGAACATGTGGAGAGTATCAGCTGGCTCTGACTGAGGGCGCTCAGAGGTTTGCTTCATCAGTACAAATATGGCATGCTATCATTCAGTAACTTAACTGTTTCCCTTCTGCAGATCATGTGTGACAGTGCAAAGGATCAGGGCAGATGTGTCAATCACCTGATCAATCAAAACCATGGCTGAGCACTGAAAGATGGAGATAAATGAGTTTTCCTGTTACTGTGTAGCCTGAGACTTCACACACATTTCAGCTTGTAGTCTGGCCGACAACTGTGCTTTATGTTCTTCCTGTTGATGGCCGAGCCCGTGGCTACCATGTTACAGTGGGTTATTGTGTTACCTTGACCACACTAAGTGGATATTTGCACATCTGGAATATATTTGCTTCGGAGCCAAATGGGTAAGATGTTTCCAATTTTAGTTTAAAGTTTATGTTTAAACAGCTTTTGTTTCTATGTTAAACCTACACGACAGGACTATAAGAAAAGTTAAAAAACATGCCACCAATAATGTAGACTGATTTTGGTCTCAGTACTAAAGAGAAATGTATTCTCTTGGAAGTGTGAAAATATCCATTAAAGCTAGCAAACTAAAGATTTTGGATGACTGAAAGGTATTTTATTGGTCTTTTAACTATTAAACCAAAGTGGAGAAAATTTGTTTATTAAGTAAAACTATCTGCTTTCTATTAGGAACTTTAAAGTTCAAACCTGGAGTAAATTGTAAATATTTAGAAAATTGAAGAATTGAGATTACACTGAAACCAGAAATAAGAAATGTTCTTGTACGACTGTAATTCCAAAGAAACTTTATGAAATATTCACTTTTAGTTTTATCTAAATATATTAATAATGTCATTAAACGAGTTAAGATTAGAAATGGCATCAGAGATCGGAGTGTTAGGGTTTAGGTCAGAGAGATAGGCAGGAAAAAGATAATGGTTTAGAAGAAATGTAGAGGTACAAGTCCAATTATACTATCAGTCATCCCTATGTAAACTTGTGCTAGTGATTTCTACATCAATTTATATATTAAGACTCATTAAAGCTTTTTAAAACCAAAAATGAAAATTTTAAACAATAATTTTCTTTTTCACATAAATGTATCTGTTTCTTTTACAAAACAGCTTAAATTTCAGGTCAGCAGTTACACAATGATTTTGATCTTCCACATGTTCGTAGTCCTTACTTGGAGCACAAACAGGTCATAGAAAACAGTGAAGGGTGATGATCACAGACCTTGGTACTCAAGACTCAAAATGACTATTCTTGCTATTTTATTTCACTGAACTCTCACCTTCAGATGGTTAGAAAGCCAATGATGGCTAATTGGGCATCCATTTTGGATCTTGTCTCTTCTCTGAGCTCTCTCCAGCAAGTAAAAGTTAAGCTGTTACATACGAGAACTTTATTCTTGTTCATGAGGCCACGAGATTAAAGTGACGTTATTTTCCTCTCGCGGACGTGAATGGGGACAGCTTGTGGCTTGTTCTCGACACATCCGCGAGCAGAACTTTCTTCTTGTAGGGCTCCAAGAAGTATTGTGTGATTGGTCAGACATCTGAAGTGGACGTAGATAACGTGGAAAAGAATGAAGCGGAAAGTTGTGGCTTCTGCATTTCCCCTGCTGCGAGGTTTAGCGAATAGTTTTAATGATCAAGGTAGTGAGAAAGTACGTAAATGTATACAAGTGGATCTAAAGACACGGATACTGTCGCATGCACAACCCCTGCCTGCCACGGACAAAGTTTCTTGTTAAATATAACATAACCGGTCAGCTGTTCATTGCATATAAACACACAGACACCCCCCCTCCAGTAATCCCGCCCCATCACAAACATAGCTTCTCATGGAGTTTGAATTGAACGGTTTGTGTTTAAAAGAGAGAGCAAGAGAAAATACTGAACTAGCCAGCCATAGGCGGCTTGTTACAGAGAATCTGTTCTGTAGGCCTTCTTTAATGCTTGAATGACTCAATCTGATTTTCATGTAACTACACTACAGAACAGTAGTCTGATAACAGTCGGTGCAGAACTTAAATTAACCAGGTTTGGCAAAAATTGACCCCAGTTTTAGTTTCTTTTGTTTGTTTTTTTGCGCTGGTTTCCAGTTTAAATATCTTATAGAAGTTTTATCCCCATACAACCCTGCTGTCTCCTTGAGACCCTCGGACAGGGGGCCTTCTCTCTGCCGACTCTTCATTGAAGACCAGGGGGAAAAAAAAATTGAAATTTGATGTTAACCCTGAGACTATGGAGTAACCTACCTTAGAGTACATTTCTTTCTCCACGGCTCCTTTCATGAAGTATAGCTTGCATGATAAGTTTAATTGATATTAAAGTTGTAATATCCCTTACTCTAATATTGCCTGATCAAGGTAGCTGGTGCTAAATAAACCAATGTACCAAACTAAATTTAAACAAATAAACACTTTCCATTGATCAAGCCTCTTTCTACTTAAAAGGTAAGCTGGTCAGACTTAGCCACCCACCAAAAACACCATTTATGCAACAGTACATTGTTTTTCCTTCAAATTCTCAGCGTGTTACTCATTTTACCGGCACACTGTGACATTTGTTATTTACATTCTTGGAGGTGTCATTAGATTACAGCATCCAGAGGCCGAGAAACCACACGGATGCAAGACTGATGCTGAATTAGCTTTCATTAGGGGTCATCAAAGTTTAAATGAGAGTTTTAACAACTGGTTTTATGTGAGCTGTTCATCTCTACAGCCCACTTTGGGATGTTTATTATCCAGCATGCTTGTGCACATCCACACGACACAAAATGACAAAATGACAGCCCATTCTCTAATAATTATAATTATGGAGTAACCTACAAAGATTCTTGACGTCACTTTTCAGGCTTCCATATGAAATTCAGTCAACCTTAAATACTACCTCAGTATGATCCCCACTGCTGGCAGACCATTCAGTCACCAATAGCGTCAAAATATCGCCAACAATGCCTTTATGTTATTAGAAGTGAGCACACATAATAATGATTAAATGAGTAAGTCTGGCATGTCTCACGCTGTAAGGCTCTTTACTCTCTGTGATCAGAGATGTTCCCGAATGGGCAATTTATCACGTGTGTCACCTGAATGATCTGCTCGGTGTTCACACAGCAACCTTGATCGTGCACGGGAGTTCACAGGCCTCGTAAAGCCCCAACACGCTAATCCTCCAGACAGCTACATAAAGACATAAAGAGCTACCTGTTTCTAATGTATAGATGGGAAAATTGCAGCAAACAAGACATAAAGTTTAAGACACTGAACTTGCTTCTTTCTTTTACTTGGTAGTGATTTATTAGCAAAGCTGAAATCAGGGTGGTTGACTCATGCTCTTTTTTGACTAAAGGAGCAAACAGATTCTCAGGCTGCCATAAACAACTGACCTCTCTCCCGAAATCATTCGTGTATGTGTGTGTATGGTTAAAAAGCCTCTGGCCCTGGTGTCACAGAAGCTGTAAAGTCATTTCTTAGTGTTCAGTTTCACCCAGAAACTCCTCAGCTATCACATGAAAGCCTAAAAGGCCACATGCTTGCAAAAGAAGTCAACCAATCATGCACATAAGGTTATATATCAGCTGGCCAGCCAAAAATTCTTTTCCTTTTGCTTTTTACTGTTTCTGAGCCAGGAGCAGACTTACTTTTAGGCAAAACAAGGAGGTTGCCTAGGGCCCCAAGTTCCCAAGGGGCCCCACAAAACTCCCCATACACTTGTGGTTAATGCAGTTATTAGTTATTTACACACATTATGTTTTTTATTCAAATCCTTTCGCTAAAATTCCAGCAGAATTATCTTTGTATTATGTGTGTCTCGGGGTCCCTCCTTCAGTCTCCACTACATTGGAGCAGTCCATCTTACTGTGCATGTGCAGAAAGGATCCAGGAAGACAGCGGCAAAATTTGAAAAAAAACGGCATAAAGAGAAGAGAAGAGAAGAGAAGAGAAGAGAAGAGAAGAGAAGAGAAGAGAAGAGAAGAGAAGAGAAGAGAAGAG
>JBAMHW010000020.1:2568871-2579060 GCA_037177495.1 Rhadinocentrus ornatus | reverse complement strand
GATTGTTGAAAGACCCGAAACCCCCTGTGATCCCAGGTTACATCACTGATGATGTGTCCAGGGCCACCATAAGGTGTGTCTAACAAAATGAATGAATAAATTAATGAGAAAACGAATGAATAATTGAATGATTAAATGAATGAATGAACGAACGGATCGACGGTTTATTTTGAACGTTTTAAAAAAGGATAAAACATTGGAATTGCAATTAAATTAAAATTTAAAAAATTCAGAGTTTAAGTTAAAGGCTTATTAAATCCTAAGAAGATCTAAAAAAACACTGATGATGACAATAAAAAGTGAAGTGATCCAGTATTGAGTTAAAAAAAGTCCCAACAAGAGGAGCCTTATGGCAAAGTTTCTAATACACTACTACACACAGCCGCTTCCTTTGTGTTTGACTCTTTCCTGTTCTCTTTCTCCGTCCCCGTCTTTTCTCTCTGATGTCTCTGAAACTCTTCATGTGCTCAGGGTTGCATTTGATCTACAGTGTCAGACATCTGGAGCAACGCTCCACTGAAGCACCTGTTTTCAATTCAGGCAACCGACAGAAACATTTTATTGTTTCATGCAACGAATATTTTTTTCTCCCTTCCCTTCAGTGACTCACAGGCTATTTGTTATGTTTAAGCCAAAGAAAAGCTTTCCTGAAGCTTAAAAAAAACCTGAAGATGGAAAAATAATTTGAACTTGATTATAACCAACAATGAGGGAAAGGCGCTGTATTATTTTTAAGGTACTTTTGGCATCTTTGCCAGTGAATAAGGTTGATTTTAATTGGCTCAGCGGGTAGGAGATCAAATTTGAATACTAAACTTTTGCCTTTTTTTTACATGGAAGATAATGCTTTTCAGGGTAATGGAATTAAGGCCAGACCACATGACAAGGTCATATGATGTGGTTAAGTAAGTTTCCTTTAGGTGAAGTGTCACACAAAATGAATCATTCAGTAGCATTTAGAAATCTCCTGCACCTCTATTTTGGAAAAACTATTAATTAATTAGATCCAGTTTTCCATCTTCAAGCTGATGTTTTTGGAATAAAGCCAACCTGGAAGCACTGTCCAAGTTTTATTCATTTTGCAAATAAGCGTGAAAATCTTTTTCTGGCAAAATATATATTTTATTTGGTGTTGAACAAGAATACACACACTAAAGTTCCTCAAGACAACAGCAGCCAAAAATCACTATGTGCAATGAAGTGAGAATAAAGCTGAAGAATTTCAGTTGCTGCCAACGCTATGAAACACTTAATTATGCCTAATTGTTGGGAGGACGAAACACACAGAGGCAATTAGGTAGGATATGCATGGGCAGCCCTTCAGAGAAACAACATTTAGAAAAAAAGATGTTTACACATTCCATAAAGCTATGCTAAACGAAATGTGTCTACGAATACATGATAGAGGCTAACACTGTGAACTCAGATCTTTATAAAAAAAAAAAAAAGCTTTTTTTTTGTAAAGCACAAATGTCTAAAAAAATATTTAAAAGTATAATATGTAAAAATTCCTGCTAAGGGTAATATGGTTTCTCAACACATACTATTCAAGACAGTGAAGGAGCTATTTTATTTATTTATTTATTTTCTAATCTGCTTTAAAATTTTAACATTTCTCACGTGGTTAATATGAAATTAGTCCAATTTAGCTTTACACAATAACTGGAACAAGGGAAAACAGCTGACTTTGCCCTGTGTAGCAGTTATAAAATCAATACTTCAGCAAGTCAATAGTTGTTCATATCAGTTCAAAAAAAGAAATGTAAAAATGTCAAGCTGTTCTACGGGAAGTCATTTTATTCATGTTGGCATCATCCAGATAAAGAAGTGGATGTCGTGAAGTTTGTAGTAAAGGACTGTGGAACAGATTAACAAGCCACTTAGACAGAGTAGTTAAGCCAATAAGTGCTTTTAGGTGCAGTACCACCCAGGGCCACTAGGTGCTGATTTTAGTGTGCTCTGTGATTGGTATGCTAGAGAGTGCCTGACAAGTTATTTTGGTTCGGCAGACCAGGATGTTAATTCATCTGTTAGCTTTAATCAATTGTGCATCTTTATTAGTCATTGCTGTTCAATGGCTTGTTTTAATCTAATTTAATTGGCCATAATTATAGCTCATTCAACAGCCAAAATGTTAGCATGTGCTAGCGGGTATTTTTATATGAGTATGGACTCATTTATGCTCTCTTTACTTTTATAAATAATTACATCCATGTCACACATTCGCAACTGCCACTGCCTGTCCTATACACTTCCCATGTATGCTTTATGTTGGTATGGTTGTAAGACAATTCAGCCACTAGTTTTTCAAGTTCCAACATCAGTTTCAATAGCACTATACAGAAGTAAACATGCTGACAGTGGAGGATATCATGATCATCCACATTCTCAGAATAACGCATAAAAAGAGGCAGTGCAGTAGACAGTGGTGCTCTGCGCAGCCATTAAATACGCTGTGGCTTCTTCTTCTTAGTTCCTTTCGCTGATCACATGTGGGCTGCATAACACCACAATTTCTGGTGGCACTGCTGCATTTGCCACATGTGGGTACACATCAGCAAGCTCTCTGAAAATGTACCAAAGTACGCATGAAATGAACGCAAATGATAGATAGAAGGCTCTGTCCGAATGCACATTTAACATTGAGCATAAATGAGCTCAAAAAGAGCTATTGTTGAGAAAAAGAACATTCTATTACATTTCTATGGAAAAGCCCCTAAATGATAAACACCTTGACTATTAGTAAAAAAAAATTTCAGATGTTTTAATTTACCGTTAAGCATGAGTTTCAGATGCAGTTTGCAAACCAGGCTAGCTAGAGTTAGCATTAGGTTATGGCTCAGTGCTTCTACCCCATCTCTATTGCCAAGGGGACATCACATTGACTTTTATTGAATCAATATGACTTTGATATTTAATAAATTTGTGTTGGTCTTTACCAAGAACTTTATTAAGTCTGTGGAAAATAGTCTTCGATTTTTGTTTTAATCCAAAACATTTTTTGTGTCCCTCAAGTCTGTTAGATTCTGCATTTACCTGCAATACTGTGCCAGAACTGATGCAGAACTGAAACTGTCTCATTTTATTTAATGGGAAAATTTCCCAAACTTATGAACTGTAATCTAGGTGTTGTCACACGCTGTATGATTATTATGTTACATCATGATTGTTAGAAGTAGATCCAATAGATTGATTTCATTATTGTTAACTAGCAATTGCTGTTTACAACCTTTCAAGTTTCTGTGTATAGTGTTTCCAGCCAGATCTTAAGAATAAACACACTCATGTTACTCAGCTATATTAACGGTATTTCTTAATATATCAAACTGCTTCTATCAACACTTGGTGTTGGATTGGGATTGTTATATACAGCATGTGTATTAAACATATGCTAGGATGGACATATTTACAAAACAAATGACTCGTACATATATAAGAAGGCATGCCAAAGTGTGTGTACTGTATATATATATGTACATACGAATTTAAGCACCATGTATGTACACACACAATTACACATACAAACATGCACACGTAGATATTTTGAATTGGTCACTGCTCAACCAGCTGAAGTACTTCAAGCATAAGCAGTACTTAAGTTTTCCACAAAAAAAAAACAACACAACCATTAAAACTCTAAACCGGTGAAGAAATATACATTAATGACATTGAGGTGGTAGAATATGTGGAGTAGATGACAATATTTGTCTTTCTTTTTTTTATCAATATTCTTCATAATTTTGGTAAATTTTTAATCTGCTCTGTAAATCATTGTGCAAAATTGTCATTCAATCAGTGTCCTCTTCAATCACAATGCAACCCAGAGAATTGAAATGTTAGTGCCGCCTTCATGTGTTATTTGGTTAACTCTTCCTCGGATGCAGTCCAGAGTGACATAAAAAGATGTACCATTCTGGACCTGGAATGAAGCCCTCAATCCAATGCTGGCCCACTGGCTACCTTCAGGCATAGATCCAGACACCTGCTGAGCCACAGGACCTGCCTGCTGACCCTGACCCCCAACCCGCTGCAATGTGAGTTTAACTATATTACATGAGTGGATCAGCTTGAGGTTGAGAGCAATGTTTGATGTCCCCTTGTCTTTGAATATAAAGTTCTTCCGGCTGCCTGGTTCCCCAGAGCGAGCCAGGTGAACCTGTGGTGTGTCAGCACTGATCTGCTGGAACAACAGTGGTTTATTTCTGACAGCCCCGAATGGAAGACCAGTCCGAGACACTGTAGCTGTCAAGGCTGAAGAAATGGCCGAGGGAATCCAGATTAGGCTCAGCATACTGATCCCAGTGCTGTCCCCAAAGTAGCGGATGTTGCACTGAGATGGGGATGTGATCTCAAAGCTGAGGGTGTCCCTGCTGTCCACGCTTACAGCACCAGAGAGTGTGATGGAGGTGTCCCTGTAGTTTACACCTGTCTTGAAAACCTGCATCACCTCCAGGCCAGAACTATTCTGAGTAGTGTAAGCAATCAAGGAGAACCCCTCTCGGATGCAGGTGTGACCCATGGAGTACAACGCCTGCTGGAGGACGAACTTTACCACGCCACTCTCTGTGAAGCTCACCCCACGGCTGTCATGAGTCAGGCTTATCATGTAGGGGTCAGACACAGACGTCACACGGAGAGTTGGGCGGTAGCTGGTCTGATAGTGCACCAGCAGGGACATCTGAGCTGTCATTGCCACAGCACCAGTATCATGAGACAACCAGAGCAGACTTAACGAGGGAGTGGTAATATCAAAGACATGGAGATCCTTGCTCTGATTGCAGTGTTGATTTGGACTCCTCAGCAGCAACATGAAGGTGTGGTTGGGTTCCACCTCCACCCCACAACTGACGCTAACCCCCTGGAAGTATTTTCCATCCGGCTGTTCGATGCGAACGCCACTGAGATCCTGACCCTCCTCCTCCTGGCTTCCGTTGAGCCTCATCCCTACCTGTAGGAAGTTCCTGCAGTTGTGCTTTATAGCAAAGTTATGATCCAGCCACACCAAGCCATGCTGCAGGAAGGTCACCTTCCCCGCCTCGTTGGACAAAAGATCACTGATTTCCTTGCCTCGTATGTTTAGCTGCAACCCGGGAAAGATATGGGTGCCAGATGTCCTGGCAGAGGGAAGCGCCACGTTTGCTGCCCATGATTGGGAGAGTCGGCTCTCTGAAAGCTGTCCACAGACAGCGTCGCTGATCACTGTGCAGGGTACAGTGACAGGCTGTCCCTCACAGTCTGAACAGGCCTGGCACTCTTGCAGCTCCTGGTTATAGAAGTAGTCGTGACCACAGAGCCCCATCACTGCCTCTCTTTCAGAAATTCCAAGACACCTGAATCCTCCTACACAACGAGAGACCAAAACAGGTTTAAACAACTATACAGACCAGCTATTCATTACATTATAACTGTCTTATCAGTGTTAAACTGTTGGTATAAAATGGTCAAACATGAATATGAAAATAAGACATGAACCTACCAGGGGTATTAAGGCACTTGACCCGCTCCCCGCAAATGTGTGGCAGTTCTAGGCATTCATCTCTGTCCTGCAATTCATACAGATAACCATCATAACCTCAGTCTGAGAAATAATGGTTTACTTTGTGCTTGTCAGGCATGAAGTCAGCCATCTAGACCAGTAAATATAAATATTTTCCCTCAAAAACAGTTTGCTGGTATATACTTCATAAAATCTCAGCTTTTAACACTTCTGTGTAAAGAATCTCAGAATGTAGTGAAACTTTTGCTCTGATTTGCAGTGCAAAACCCCTCATTTCTTTATATATTTCCAGAAATACACGGAATGGATGCAGCAGTTCACTGTAATTTGTAAACATCCTTTCATATAAATAAATATAAAGTATATGAAGGACATGGAAATACAGTATTTAAGGAGATAACTTAGTTTAATTTAGTTTGACCACCTTTAGCTCAACACATATGTCAGGATGCTGTTTGTTGCCTTCAGCTCGGCATTCAGCTCCATCATCTCCAGCTGATTGATCATCAAAATGCAGACACTGAAACTTGGAACAGACTTTAAGTTCCTCAAACTATCCATCCCAAAAGGACCTAAGCTGGACTGTGAACGCCTACATTATAAGAAAAGCCCAGCAGCATCTCTTCTTCTTAAGAACGCTGAAGAGAAACAAAACTCCCTCCACCTCTTCTGGTGAACATCTACTGCTGCACAATAGTGTCCTGACCTACGGATGCATGGTGTGGTACCCCAGCCGCACCACAGTCTGAACCATCTTAGACAAGCTTTCTTGTCATTTCTTAAAGTAGTCTTCAGGACTAGTTCTCCAGTCTTCTTCGATGGCTTTCCAAAACTTCTTCTGATGTTAGCTGCCTTATTTTCCCTTCTCTGTCAAGCTCATGCCACATTGCTTCAATAATATTGAGGTTCAGGCTCTGGGGAGGATTCTTTAGAGGCACACTGCATATCGTGCTGAGATATGCCAATACATTGAGAATTGTTTCATTGCTTAGTTTTCTGTTCAGTATTCACAGCACTGGTGTATCGCTGGAGGTAGGTGCCTTTTTAATGCTTGAATGATCGATAGACCAGTGTTAAATGGCTTAGGAAACAATCACATTGCTCTGAAAATGTTCAAGGTAAAAGGACTGGACTGAAAATGAGTGGAAAAGCAGCCAATGTGTAAATTGGACCTGCAGAAAGCCTGGAGAGCTTTTTGTTCAAGACCACTTTAACAGATTTAAAGCCTCCTTGGAAGAAAATATAGCTAGACAAAGCAGTGGCTTTTACACATCACTCTTAATATACTATGGGGAAGATGTGTGTGTATTGCCTTCTTTTTTTGTTTGTTTGCTTCTAGTGTTTCATACCTGGCACATTCTGTCTGCAGTTGGGGAGCACTGTGAGATCAGGAAGAAACCAGGTGGACACATGGTGCACTTCTCACACTGAGGTGGATCCCTCTGAAAATCACAGTACTCCTCTGATCCACACGGCGAAGGGCATCCCAGCAGAGGTTGAGGAAAATGAGCCTCCCCAACAACATCCATCACCTTTGAGTCGAGGTCCATTTTGTGGACAGCGTAGGATTTTTGCAGGTGGTTGCGAGCCTGGCTCTGTAGTCCTGCTAGGTGGTTCGCAAAGTAGCTCTGCAGTTCACCCTGCAAGCCCTGGAAGGAGACCTGCTTGATGGTGTCTGAGAGGAGGCCATACTGAGCCTTCACTGCATCCATCTGCTCGTACATTCGCTGCTGCTGCTCCAGGATCTCGCGCTGTTGCAACAGCAGCGCCTCCTGTTGGTCAGCAAGCTTCTGCTGCAGGTCGCGGATGATTACCTGTTGAGCTCTTAGGGCCTCCACCAGCTTCTCCTGCCCCTTGGCAAGCTGGAGGTGCAAGATCAGGGCGTCCTCTGAAGGAACTTCATTCTCCCCTTAAATTAAATGAAAACAGAATAAAAGATGGGGGTGGCAGACTTTATAATTATTATTTTAATTATTATTACCTTTAATTAGTAATTTAATTACATTACACAGTAAGCCCACTTGCATGGCCAGGTCATGCCAAATTGTCAAATGCACTTAAGGTTTCCTGTGTGGACTCACATCAAAGCAGTCATGTTTTCTGGGCAATTGCCTCTGAGACTATTTTTTCCCAGTCCAGCTACACTATTTGCTCTGTAGTCTTTCTTTCTTTCTTTCTTTCTTTCTTTCTTTCTTTCTTTCTTTCTTTCTTTCGTTTATTATTTTTTTTTTTTGTGTGTGTGTGTGTGTGTGTGTTTTGTTTTGGGTTTTTTGGGGGTGTTTTTTTTGGGGGGGCGGGGGGCTGACTGAAGGTCAAAATAGTCCTTTGTCTATTAAAAAGCTAACCTTCATGTTGATCACTGATGGGATAAAAGAACATAAGGTCAGCCAAAAGAAAGATATAAGGCTGCTTTTAGGATTCAACTTTTTTAAGATGATTGACACTCGTCCAAAAAGTTAATCATTACATTTACAAAGTGATTGCTTTAGCTTGTTGATGAGAGGGTTGATGAAAATAGCAGACCTGGTTTGATGTCACATGTGAGCTGGACTCCTAAAGGCGCTCCGCCAAGTTCCGACGATGGATGTCCCAACTCTGGAAAATCTGCCAGAAACTGAGCGGCTCTGTCGGACAGATGGACGGGAGGAAGCTGGCCGTTCTCCTCCGAAGCGGCTGGGCATTCTTCTCCAACACAAGACCTTCCCCGAGCTATCGGTCGTATTCTCAGGGGCAGCCTGCACTCGATCCCTCTACAGTCTCGGGTGTCATTTGTGGGTTGAAACTGTTTCACATCAGCGCCGCATTCCGCCCCAGTGCATCCTACTGGGGAAACTTCAGGTGCTCTCATCCGTGTGCCACCGTCGCTTTGCCGCCCGCGGATCAGCTGCGTGGCCGGATAGGTTTCCAGATATGGCTTTCTTGGAGAGCTTGGGTGCGCTTGATTTTGGTTTCCAGCTATCTGTGCCGCTCTCCCCTGCGCTGTCGGGTTAAACTGCTGCGGAAGTCTGGAGGATCGGCTCCCCGGACAGTGCGCTCCGGTGCATGGTCTTGGATCGTCGGTGTTCCGGCCGTAACAGTGCGTCCCCAGGCAAATATCTGCGGCAGCTTGCGCGGTGTTGTGCATTAAAGCCCACGAGAGTAGCAGCGACAAAAACATTTTGCGTCTTATACGAGGTCTGCAAAAGAAGAAAAGAGTATTTGAGAGTTCAAAGTTCTTATAATTATCACCACTGATCAAAGTGAGTTATTCTTGACATTACCTTCAGCTCCAGGCTTCGGTGAGACTAGCTGTCCCGAGTGTCAGTGAGGATAAAAACATTAGAAACAGGCATTTCTTCTGGCTCTATCCATGTCTGACCCACTCTGAAGGGCTCCTTCACTACAATGTCAGAATGTGGCATTCCTAAGACTTAATTAGCATCAGGTTTCCCCGGCCACAAATTAACCCTTCACCTTCCCTGCTCTGTTGAATTTCCTTGTGATTAGGTTAGATTGATGATAAAATAACATTTTTAATGCTAACATCAAAACAATATTTCATAATGTCTTTCAAAAAGTAACGGGGTTTTTTTCGGTCCTGGTAAAATATTCTCCAGACCATTTAAGATGTTAATATTTGCTTTATGGATGACTGTCACTTCTCATTCTGCTCACTGTTGACTTTTCTTTGACCCTGCGACCATCCAAGTTGCAGAAAGCAGCAGTACTTTGTGTTGAGCACATCCTGAATGTTGAGACAGCTGCTGGTCCTCAGCAAAAACGACCTTACACTTACACTGGCCTTGTCAACGCCAAAAGCACCCCCACTTTTCTTTCTTTTTTTTTTATTATTGACAAAGCCTGCAGAGTTCAAACCTTTGTTGAAGAGACCTATAGCAGAAGTGAGGAATGTGAAACTCTCACAGCTGGTTTGAGGACCTCCTTTAAACTCCCACACTAGTAATTTGTACAGCTAAGCACCCATGGAGAAGGTGGATGTACGGAGGTTGTTAAATATAATTGATTGATTGTGCCAAGGTCATGAGTGTCTGTTGGACAAGTATTCCAGTGTGCGTCTTTAATTCTTGTAGGTCATTATAGGGACTTTTATGTCCATTCAGGTCATTATTTCACTCTTTTTTTTTGGCCATCATTTTGGTTGTTTCAACAGGGGATGATTTGTTTTTATGTGTTTAACTCAAACTATTTTAAAATTTCAATTAAAAAAATCTTAGATAAACAGGACAATGGGAACTAATTTTAACTTTCATGTGAACAAAAAAGTTCTGTCTCAAAAATTATAAAAACATAACAGATTAATTTTGTTTTTCCACTTTTTTTGTGCAAAGCTACCAAATATGTAATATTTAAAATTATTTAAAATTATTCGAATTTTAATTTAAATGATCATTTGATTACTTGGTTTTGTGTGGGAGAAAACATCAAATTTGCCATGTTATATGTCTTTTTGAACCTATAATGTTTTTATAGAGAGCTTTTTTTCCTTCAAGGATGTGAAAGGCTATTAAATTATAAATCTTAGTCTCAAAAGAAACTAAGAATGCATCAAAATGAAAGTTCTTACACATATTTTGTATATTTAAAGATTTATCTTTAAAAGAAAAATAATATGTATCCATCCATCCATCCATTATCTGCCGCTTATCCGGAGTCGGGTCGCGGGGGCAGCTGCCTAAGCAGAGAAACCCAGAC
>JBAMHW010000020.1:2524786-2568246 GCA_037177495.1 Rhadinocentrus ornatus | reverse complement strand
TATTTATTTATTTATTTATTTATTTATTTATTTATTTATTTATTTATTTATTTATTTATTTATTTATTTATTTTCCTCATGTGTTACACGGCAGAGCATGGACAAGTTATTTCTGCTTTAAATCTGTAGAACACCATTGAAAGCCTCAGAAGAGAAAGGTTAGAGAACCCATATTATTTATGTCGATTGGTCAGAGGAGCCAGTGCTGGCCAATCCGGTCTACTTAGAGCTGGGGCTGTACTGCTAACACTAGTCCACTATGAAAAGGATGTTCTATAATGAAAGTAGCTTAATTGAACATGAATTTGGTCAATAATAAATGAATATCAAGATTTTAGTGTTAATTCACTCATGTTTCCAAGATAAAGCCTCAAGGTCAAATTGCATCAAAATAATTGAAAATTAGGAAAGGTGTGTAATTATGCTCCATAACCTTTGTGCAAAATGTGCTGTAGCAATGAAAATGGTGCCACCCCAATCAAATTAATCTTTTTATCTTTCCAATAACATAACCCCCCATAAATGCAAGCCAGTAATCCTCCATTGTTGTAGCTGTTGGTAGGGGTTTGCGCACGCTGGTTAAGCAAGAGGTGTGGCTATGAAGTGAATAGGTTGTAAAACATGGAAACAAAACTGTGCCAAATTCAGATTTATTCATTTTGGAATCCGGTTTAAAAAATTAGCATCTCTTAGGGCTCCTAAAATGTTGCTTCCATGTGGATAAAACGTCCAAATGCTAAAAATTCTTTTAGCAGATACACCTAAACTCACTGCTATGTGGACATGAAGGCACCAGATTTCACTTCAAACATACAGTTTGCTGTAAAAACAGAAGTTTATTGGTTTGCAAAGCAAGTGCAGGAGGTCGTTCAGAAACTGGTTGCACTCACAGAAAACATCAATCTCGCTGTTTTCTGGGTGTAAACCTGTGGTGTGGATTATTGCACCACAAAGAAAAAAACCAGCAGGTTCCCAGCATAGATTGCTCCACACCACCCACTGAGTTGCAGAGCGTGCAGCAGAGTACAAACAGAGGGCACTACAACACTCCTACATGCATGACTTTTTACATCATCTCAGTGACAGCTTGTCACATTTAACAAACGCTCTATTACTTTGCAAGGTGCCCACTGGTTTTGTCATTATCACCTTGTTTTCTGTTTGGCCTGAGTCCTTGAAATGCATTTATAGGGTTGTTGGGAGTGCTCAGATATTATGGGATGGAGTCTAAAGGCTTAGAAGAATGCTTTATAACTCAAACTTCAACATCTGGGGGTTTGCAGTCTCTCAAACTAACAGACTTCTCTTTGTCAAGTAGGGGTAGTTCTCATTTGGAGTTTTAAAAGGAATCGACTTTTGAATAAACTTAAAAAAAAAGCTGTCTTAATCTGTTTCTCGACTTAGAGCTGTGATGCATGATCTGTAACACTTCTGCTATCAGAACCAACACTGTTGGACCACCCCTGGTGTCTAAAATCACCTAATTCCCTGCTGTCTGGCACCACAGCCATTAATCATCTTATTTATTTGAGAAATGTTCTCAGAGCCACTAGCGTTCTTTGTGTTTAGGCAGCCTTTGGTGCCCATCTGTTTGTCAACCCTTGACAGAGGGAGGAAATGAGGGTGGTTGGGACACATGCCTGCACCCAGAGTGTTTGTTTAATACATCACGAGTCATGAAAGGCTCTGTGAGGCATCTGAGGTCGCTTTAGTTTCCCCCATGTTGCTCAGCTTTACCGTAGGATGACAGAATTTTGCTACAGAGAGGGAGGTCTATCTTTCCTATATGAGTCTTGTCAAGAGGCAAACATGACACAGACGAGCTAATTATAGGGAAATATTGCAAATGTTGGTTAATATTTGCCTGGGAAATGGAACTGGAGAGAATTTGATCTTTTGAGTATAATTTTGCATTCATTTCAAGAAGTGCAGTCTTTCAAGAGGATTAAAAAAATAGAAGTGAAACATTACTTTCGGGTCCCCCAGGTTGACTCAAGGACAAATTCAAATAAATACAGCTATCTGTGTCTGTATGGTCAGATAAGAGCCAGAGGTTATTCATAGCTGGACAGTTTGACTCTTCTTGTTCCCCCTGAAGATAACTCACTTTATTACACCACAGCGTTGTTTTAAGATGTTCCCTTCTGATTTTAGGCAAAGAGTGTTGTACGGCTTTATTTGTATTCACGACAAACATTTGAATATTTTTCTCTATGCTTTCAGCCAGTCGAGTTCAGGTGGAGTGCTACCACTCCCGTCTAAAGACCTGCTGTAAATCAGTTTCAATGAGGTGAATTATTAACCGAGACCTGTCACATTCCTCAGGTCGGCTCAGCCGTTCGCTTTGTTTTTCTCTAAAAACTTCATCATCTGCTCAAGTGGCTGCTCAAATACAAGCCATTGCAAACTGGAGACCCCCTCCCACCTCCCACTTCTCAGTCCACATCTGAAACAACAGTTTGCAGCGACAGTTGCAGATAAGGAGCGCTGTTGGGGGGCATAGCCCAGTACAAGACTGTTGTGAAAGTGCCAGTCTCTCAGCAAGAATGCAGTGACAAGTCTAGACCTGAACTTCCGCATTAAGCAGGAAGAAGCCAATAGTCAGAGAAGCAAACGCAATCCACACCAACACACCCAGATCTGCCTGCATATGACTGCTATTTTTTACGGTGTGGAGTTTGGTTAGAAAATATTATCTTAAGGTGGAACTAATGTCCATGACACTTTCATCTTGAAGCTAAGCTTTGAAACTAAGGATTATTTTACCTGAAAAGGTGAGTTTACATCTGTTATATTGAGTGCCGTACCTTCAGTTAACGGTTTACTCTAAACTTTGTTAAAAAAAAAATGTTTTTTGATTACTTCACACAGTAACTATGTATCTTTTTATCACAGTTTTTTCAGTAACAAGATTTATTTTATCTATAAAGATAATAGTACAGATAATATTACTGATTATATAAATGTTAGAGACTGGAAACCTTACACATCCTGTCTGAGTGACAATAGACTCAAAAGCTGTCTAATTTGATGATATCAGGAACAATAAAAACACAAAAAAGTTATTTTTATAATACACGAAACAGCCATTGGGTGTGTTTTACCGTGATTCTGATTAAAAAAGGGATGTACGTTTACATGTGTTCTTTCCAACTGGGTGGACCCCGCTCTGGTGTCAGACTGCTGTATGACACAATAGGATCATGAAAATATGGTTTCCTTCAAGTCTTAATGCTGACAGCACTGTCAGTTTTGAGAAGAACATTTTTGGTGTCCTGGATTTAATTAGAGAAGTATGTGCTAAATTAGGTTTAAATTAAAGGCATACCTTAAGCCTTTTATTAAAAGTTGCTTTCTATTTTTGAGTGTTGTTGAGCAATGGTTCAGTCATCTTACACATTGTCACTGACTCATGTGCAGCAAGTATTATATGTTAAAAATAAAAACATATTTAAGAAGTGTAGGTCTTCAATTTCAAACATCTAACTTTGATTTAGATAAGAGCTGTTTTGGTATATGTCAGTTATGGTTCATGGTCATTTAGCATTTGTTTCCCCTAATCTGCCTACTTTCCAATAGAGCACATCCCGTTCTTTAAACACACCCACTTAAGCCCAGGTACAGATATCTGATATGGGTTTCTTCTCTACAGCCACTTTGTATTGTCTTGTCCGAATCTTAAGCTCATGAAAAGATTTACTGTATAAAGAAGCTTAAACATGCCGTATATTTGAGACTGCTCAGTGTAGAAGTAGGCTGCGTGCATTTGATATTCTCAACTTTATTCATTTGCCATAACATATCATTTTAATGGGGATATGTGAGAAAAAGAAGCACACCTTCTTTCAGTTATGATTAAGAAAAGAAAAACTTATCAGGTCTTAAAGAAGCTCTGCTGAACTTTGGCAGATTTTGTCAGAGAGGCAACCCCTAACGCCGACTATTGTGGCATCTATCTTGCATCTTACCTGTACTCCGAGCTCTCTCGAGCAAGTAAAAGTCAGTCTGATGTTGACTCTTGCTTTATCTCTCTCTCTGTCACTTTCTCTCTTTTTTTTCCCTCTCCCCCTACTCCTCTAATTTTCTTTTGCTTCTCCTTGGTGAATCAGCCATGGCGCAAGGTCAAATAAGCCAATGTGTTGATATAGAGTTGCTGGCTTGTGACGCAGTGTGTAGAGCAAAATTCAGCTGCAACGTGTGGTTCCAGGGTTGAACAGAAAGTTAAGTGTGGTTTCTCAACTTCAGGATGCTGAAGAGCAACAACAGCTCCAGGAATGTACATAATAAATGTCACTGTGCCATCAAAATAAGTCAGAAACGTAAATTTTTAAGGAGGTTACTTTAAAATGAAGTAAATTAAAAAATGCAGAGGCAGTGTGTGAGAAAGCTATGTACAACCTAAAGCAATCATTTTCTGTAAGAGCTTATCTGTCTCACATTGTGGAAGAATTTTGAAATACCTTTCCAGCATTTCATGCACAGCTCTTCAAAATTCCACCACGGTATTTCAGTCAGGTTGAGGTCTGGACTTTGACTGGGCCATTGATACCCTTTGATTTTTTATTTATTTTTCAGACGTTTTGGTGCTGTTTGGATCATTTGCACACATGGTCTTGCATTTGACTCTAGAATACTTTGGTATTTTCGAGGAGCTAATAGTTATCTCAGTTACTGAAAGATGTTCAGGTCCTGTAACTGTAAAACAAGCCCAAATCATCACCCTTCCACCACTGTGCTTCAGTGTTGGTATGAGGTGTTTGTGCCATTATGCTGTGTTCAGTTTTCCTATATCAACCTGAGCAATATGACTAAATATATGAAAACTAAGATGACTTCACAGAACTTTATGCAACGGTAAAAGTACTCAGCCATTATTAGTCACACTTATCTTCTACTTCCAGTGAAAAGGTTTGGTAGACTATGTCAGCTCAAGTGAAACCTCTACATATTTCACACATTTTCTGTGGTTTTCATCTCATCTGAATGCCACACAGCCCAATGATAAGTGTGATTTCTACTTTCTGCTTGTTTGCGACTCCGTTTGCACACCTTCATGAGGGAGAAACGTCTTTAAGAGTGGGTTAGCTTTTTTCTCCATCAGATGCTTTCACAGTCTGATCACTGAATGTGAATTGAGAGCAGTCTGTTTTAAAATGTTTGGCCTCTAACAGCAACAGCTCCATGTGATCTGACACACTAAACTTTTGGTTATTTGACTTTAAATGGTGTCACAGCGCAGATCTACAAAATAACTCAGAAAATAAAGTAAATGCAACACCAAAAGAAGATGTGAAAAAGGTTGTGCTAGTAATACAGGTATTATACAATATCAGGCCAGCTTTAAAGTTCACCTATCTACAGTAGCAATAATAAAGAAAACAGCACCATTTAATTTGTAGGTTGTTGCTGACACAGCTTCCGATACAATTACAGCACTGCAAGTGGCAGGAAGTTTACCCTGTACCACTTTACCACTTCCTGGTGGAGAAGAGGGCTCACACTCTCCAACAGATACATATGCACATCATGTGGAAATTATGTCTTCATACTCAAATTTATCCCATCAGGATAGAAAACGTCATAATAATCAGAGAGGTTTTCATCAACTAGCCGGCCAAATATATGATATGGAATCAGGAGATTGTCTCATAAGCACACGCCATATGTTAGATGTTGAAATAGGATTTATCCCACATGAATTATTTCCTGGAATATAATCAGTCACACTTGTCTTCCCCACAGTATGACTGGAGGTTTGCACAGGGTGCCTTTTGATTAAATTCCTGCAAACTCTTCCTTTTTTTTCTAAAGGTTAATAATTAGATTAGAAATTGTGATGACTGAAAGCAGTGAGCGACACTTTCCTAAAGATCAAATTTCATATCTAATGCAAGATGGCAGTAATGAAAACAGAGACTACTAAATTTGTTATGCAATCATTTGGTGGGAGACTTACACTAAACGGGTGAAACTGAGGAGTTGAAGACCTAGGTGGAGCTAAATGCAAAGTTTCTATGTTGGTTGCTGCTCAGTGCACCAAAAAAGAAGCATTTCAGAAACCAGCTGCTCACTGAGATACACAGAAGCAAATGACTTTCACACCAAACTACCTAAATAAGCTACAACTATGTAGACTGGTGTTACAAAATAGCCTTAGAAAACAACTACATTGATTCAAAATAATCTATAAAAGTTTGAATGATAAACATGTGTGTTTGAGTGAAAATTTATACCAAAAATGAAATCTCTCAAATATCCTTGTGATCACTTGTCTAATTTACATATGTTGACAAGCTTTAAAGCAACACTACATAGCTCTCTGACCATAAAACTCTGAGCTTCTGATTCATTTTGATGGTACACTGACATTAATTAAGCTTATTCCTGTAGCTCCCAAGGACTCCGCAGGGCAAATGACAGAGCAATAAAATAAAATGACAGAGCAATAGATTAGGCTGCAGTGACTTCTACTGTCAAGAGAGAGCTCAGAGAAGAGACAGGATGCAAGAAGGTTCCCAAATTGTTGGGGTAGGCAACGTGCAACAATCAGTAGTTCAGTAGTGCTCCTTTAACAAGTCTAAGTGCTGTTACTAGTTGTGAGGTTGTAGTTACACAAATGTAAACTTTCAGCTAACAACATTTTTATCTTCATTTCAAGCATCTATTATTTGTTGTGACTCCACAACAGCAGCTTTGCCAGATATACTAGCCCTTTATGTAGCAACTGTTGCTGTTGCTGAGCCTTAAAGGCATTCATCCCTAAAAGAGCACTTTCTTCTGACTGGCGAGGAAAAATGAATAATAAATTCTTTTTTGCCTTTGAGCATACTCACTTTGTGTTGAAGTTCTGGGAGAAGATTGAAAACACAGTAAATTAAAGTTGTTGGTTCTTAATCATAAATGCAATTTTGTCAAATCTGTATGTCCATGTTTGAGCCTTTATGTAAGCCTTAACTGTTTACGTGGTGGTCCATTACCGTGTTGTCAAGAGGTTTTGTGGAAATTCATCCTTCTCTTTGGTCAGAAACAAAAGTGAATGACAACTGGAAAGCAAAGATGTACAATAAAATTATTAAATTTTGTTTTTAGCAGCTAACTACCGATTAAGAAAGTGATGCCAGGAAAGAGGACATGTGGTTGTGGACCTCATTAAATTACTCACAATAGTTCTGCAGCTGTTCTACTGTTAACATTTCCACCGACTAGATTAACCAATCTCATGGGAACACAGATGGGATGAAACCGTTGTAAATATGCCACCAGAAGAAGAGAAGTGTACGCTATTACATTTCTGCCACTGTGTACATCTCTCTTGCTACTCATACTCCAGTGTAAGAAATGAAAACAGACTCTCTGTTTTGACGGCAAATTCTAGACCATCATAACATTTGCTTTGAGAAATGAGAGTGCAAATAATACATGAGACTCTGGCAGCTGACTGTATGTAATCACAGTGAGTCTTTAAGAGATGTTTTTGTGAAAAGCACAGCTACTGTAGAGGTCTCTTGGGCTGCTTTGCCACTATAAGCTTAAATAATAGTGTTTATTATGCAATATTTCACTTCATATTCCATGTCAGGGTATAATCTCATTAAATCTGCAACAGTCAAAGTTGCAGATTATTGTTGAAACTTGACTAAAACATAGACTGATATTCTGACATTTTCCACTTTAAATAGGTGAACTCTGGCTTGTTTTAATCTGATAGAAAAGCAGGAAATCAAATTCTCCATCCCAACATGTGCAGCAAGACATGACAAGTTCTGACAAATAATGAACGCCTGAAGCTGTACATACATACTTCTCTCCTCTTAGTCAGGGTTGGAGATTGCCTTGCAAGATAGTGTGGCCACAGGGAACATATTTCTGCACACGTTTAAAGGGTTTTGTACTTCACCACTGCCTCTGTAACAAGCATCTGTATTTGTTTCTTTCTTGCAAATAGGTACAGTATACTGCTTCATTTCCTACTTGACAGATATATATAAATTAGATCTATAGCAATTAGAAATGTCTTCTAATGTCATGTTAATAACCCCATGCTGTTCTGTTATTGACAACTTAAATATCTTAGTTCATGTGCAGCTTATCTTGCTTGCATAAAGTAGTGAAGTGATGATCTTCAAAGCATGCACACTGCCTGGCCTGGCTACTTAGTTAAATCCAAGTGGAGACCTTGATTTAACTAAGTAAATAGGTACAAGCTTCCTATTGGATAATTACTGCATGGGCGATTATCTTTCAGCTGCAACAAGTTTTTTAACTCAAGCTAATGCAATGAGTAGGTTTTATTTCTTAAACAACCATGTGGAAAGATGGGTTGGGTCAAATCATTGGCATGCATCAAGCAGAGAAAACATCTCAGGAGATTACAGGAACTACTAAATTGGATTAAAAACTGTAACAATAGTGGGAATCATCATCTTCCAGGAAACAATGTGGTGGGGAAAAAAAATCCTGAATGATTTGCTGATATCAAATCAAAGAAAGGCAACAGTAGAACCCAGGGCTATGTTTAATAGTGGAAGTAAAATCATTTCCACACGTACAATGTGAAGGGAACTAAATGTATTTGGACCAAACAGCTGCGTAACTGTAAGAAAACCACAAACCAGTGAAGCTAACCCAAGTAAAAGGTTCCAGTTTGTTATGGAGCATAAAGATTGGACTCTGGAGCAATGGAAGAAGGTCATGTGGTCTGATGAGTCCAGATTTACCCTGTTCCAGAGTGATGGGAGGATCAGGGTAAGAGAGGAGGATGAAGTGATGCGGTCATCATGCCTAGTGCCTGCTGTGCACAAATAATTAATACACCACCTCCAACTTGTACAAAATTAGCCTGTACCTGTCACCCATTACTAACCTCCACAGCTTTTTAACACCCCTACTGATGACCTCAGATCTGCTGGCCAGCTGTTGCTCCCAGTCTTTGGGATACTGCTGTAAAGTATCTAATTTATTCATAGTTTACTTGTTTTGTTATTTCTGTTGTTTTCATTAACCAGATGGATGACATCGATGCCATGTTCTCTGACCTGCTGGGGGAGATGGATCTCCTCACTCAGGTAAGTTCAGGCTGTTGCCGTGACAACTTTAAGAGATGTTATTACAACCTTTCATGCACACTTAGCAGTAGTCAACAACTTAGTGCAGCATTGACAAACTCTCACATGCTTTTCTCAGAGAAGCTGTCTGAGCTTGTGTGGTGCACAGCTGTCATTTGGGTGTGTTCCATTATTACACCTGGACAGCCAGATAAGTCCAGGCAGGGATATTTGCACACATTTCCTACATGCTTTAGGACTCCTCTTATTTGTTTGTTGCAGTTTGCAAAATCAGCAAACTGAATGAATTGAAGCGGAGCTGAAATAAAGCAGAACAAGTTTGAATATTTAAAAAATGGCGTTGGCCAATATAACAACATAAGCTGACATATTCCTGTGTCACTTTAATCATTTGAAATAATTGGTTCGCACCTTTAGTGCAGTTCCTGTTAGCGTAATCAAAATGCACCAATACACTTTATTCTTTTAATCAATGGGAAAACACACATGTTCCAGCAGCACTATCTCCAGCCTGCCCACATTCATTTTAAAAGCCTCCAATTTCTTACAAGTAAGTGACAAAATCACTAAAACCCACCACTGATTATTGAGATGCTGCAGGCTGAAAAACCTGACTGAGACAGTGGGGGAAACACACTGTGGTCTCAACCAAAAGTGACACTTCTGTTCTTTAGAAGAGGTCAAATGAGCCAGCCACCGATTATTTTTTAATCCCATTTGAAGACCCTGCTGATAACTTTAATGTTGTTTTCCAGCCAGCCAGTCATCTTAAATTACTTCAATTTGCCATGAGGAGGCTTCATGTTGCACAGAGGAACCTTTCATACTTAGAAACAGATGTAACATTAACTGTAAAGCTATACCTTCTTACATTACAGCACATTTAGGAAGAAAGTTTTTGTTTCGGGGCCCTCAATGTGCGGTGGATTAGCTGAGCAGGCTGAGTCTCTGGGGGTCTTGTGGCTGGATGCAGAAATTGTTCTCACTCCTATAAATACGCAGCCTTGTTCATTCTTACTTGCAGAGTCTCGGACAGGAAACGGTGCCTCCTGAACCTCTTCCAAGCACCAATGAAGAAGTCAACTTCTCCATCGGCTTCACTGACCTCAACGGTGACTTAAGATTTTGTTTGTAATTCGGTTTGTGCAGATGATATTAAACTTTTGCACAATGACTTACCAGTGCAACACTCCAGTTGTGCAATCACACATTCACCAAAGTTATGAAGATTTGGGAACTGGCCCCTTAAAAAAAACTATTTAGTCACTCTGCTCTGCATCTGGCAGTTGTTCAAGATTTCAAATAAAATCTAACCACTGTTTTCCTATTAAATAGGTTGTGAACAAGTATAATAAGTATTTTAGAGCAAGGTCCAACCATTTTGTGGTATTAACAGTTTCTAGCCCTCATTCTTTTTATGTGTTTAGCCTGATAGATGATAGCCTGCGCAGCACTTTATAACAAATGCAAAACTCAAAGGACGTTAAGACAAACTGCCCTTCACATAACTTTTAATCACAAAAAATGGGCTTAACTCTCTATAAGATTAGAGTTTTACATCAACTCTTGCTCGGCTGCATTTATTAGCACTTTAAAAACATGGTAGGACTGACCAAAATGGTGGCAAACACGCTAGCATATTTTTAAGCATGTATGTTTTTAGCATTAGCTTGGTTTGCTAATCAACACAATACTCAGTTTTATATGAATAACATAATTCTGAAAATAAGGGATCACTTGAGTAATAACTTAAAGAAGCTAAAGATCCAAGCTACTGTGGAGCATGGTAAACCTGAAGTTCTTTTACTTGGATCTTTTTTTCTCTCCATAGACTCATTTAACCTACTTGTTCAAAACATAGGACCATATTTTGTACAATAAGTCTGTATAGGAAGTCTGGGTTACCCTGCTTAGGCAGTTGCCCCCGTGACCTGACTCTGGATAAGCGGCAGAAAATGGATGGATAGATGGATGGATGGGTCTGACCACTTTGAAATAAATGGGGGGGGTGCAGTAGCTGCCTATTGATCAGAAATAGTGTCTCCCTGTTCAAGCCAATCTATCCCAATCAAAGTCTGTATCATTATTTATCAACATAGTTATCATTCATAAATGATTTATGAAGTGTGCTTTTTAGTAAAAACTAAAATACATCCCATGTGAAGAACCAGTAGGCTTAACTATTTAAAAAGGAAAGGAAAGCCTACTGCAAAGTTGAAAAAACCCAAAAGATATCAACTTTCTGAAGCCATTTCTTGTCTAATTTACTCTTCTTCACCAGAGAGCCTTAATGAACTGGAGGACAATGACTTGGATGCGCTCATGGCTGATTTGATGGCTGATCTAAACGCAACGGAACAGAAACTTAATGCAGAGATAAAAGGTCTGGAGGTACCACTTCCACCAAAGAGCCTCAGCCCCCTACCTGAATCCTCCAGTACACCAACATTACCAAGAAGCAACACCACCACATCCAGCAGCAGCAGCAATGTTAGCGCCCCAGCTTCCTCCGCCACCTCTCCTTTGCCACCTCCACCTCCTTCATCAGCAAAGCCATCAAAGGTGGGCCAGGTCATTTTACACATGAATAGCAATGACTTTTAACAAATTACTTTGAATTTTACTGTTTGCAGGTCTTATTTTACCACATGTAAAATGCTGTCTAAGCCATGCGTGACAAGGCACCCCCCCCCCCTTCCTGCATCTCCTTTCTCTGTGGAACTCAGACGAGTGGTATTGCTCTTATAGCACTTGGTGAGATCATAGAAAAGTTGTTCCAGGATGAAGGCATCTGTTACAGTTACAGAGACTTGTGAGGCAAAACAGCCAGAGTGTCTGTCTGGAACAGATCAAACACATGCAGCCATGAGAAAAGTGTAACAGGATCAATAGGGTGGCAGTGTTGGAGGTGGGGTAGCCAGACAGGAGCTTATTGCTTCAGCAGAGCTGGTGACTTCATCTCTCTGAGGTAAAAACACCAGCTGTGCTCAGACAAAGAATGCATCAGTGTTAGGTAAATGTGTACAAGTTAATTAAAGCTGTTTGTAGGATTTTCATGCGTAATTGTGCCTGACTTTTAAGAATAAATCCAAAAAAAAGAGTGACCCATTCCAGCTTAATGAAACCTGAGGAGTGGCAATTTATATTCCACAAAACACTCTTCTAGTACCTGAAAACGTCTCCATCCAGGAAGAAATTCAGTGTAAACAATCTGCTTCACTGCCTTTAAATGTTGTTGTTCA
The DNA here is from genome assembly GCA_037177495.1 of Rhadinocentrus ornatus. Classification (NCBI taxonomy): domain Eukaryota; kingdom Metazoa; phylum Chordata; class Actinopteri; order Atheriniformes; family Melanotaeniidae; genus Rhadinocentrus; species Rhadinocentrus ornatus. The sequence goes on along the minus strand of JBAMHW010000020.1, from coordinate 2,555,939 downwards.
TCCTCATTTGGACTCGGCAGAGTCTGGTCCTGTCCCTCTCATTTACCTGAAGAAAACCAACTGTTTAATATTTGGGGAATAACAGTATACTATTTTTATTTACTTTTACCTAGATTTAAGTGAGAAAATAAATACAGTTCTCTTGTCTCTACAGTACAACAAGCCGCTATATTAAATGTGCAATTTTTACCCATTTGCACAACATAGCCTTTTACAATATGTAAGATCTGATTTTATTTGTAATCATATTTAAAACTACACTTGACCAAAGTGGCGTAAAGTTAAAAACCTCTGAGAACAGATATGTCGTCTGCTGTGTTTTAAAACTGTGGATATAAATTGAGTATTTTATTGACATTGGAAAACTCTTTCAAAGTTTTGAAACTGTCACTATAAAGACTCGGTCTCCTTTTTTTAACCAACTTTGACCGGGTAACAGCTAAAAAGCAGTTTTTTAGAGATGTACTGACGAGACCCTAAAAGTGAGAACAGAACTTGGAAGGATTCGAGGGCTTGAGAGGGAAACTGTCTCCGTCACTTTCACTGCTTTTAAACTTATTTGCCTAATTTATTCCATGGTGTATTTCATCTACTTAATGTTGGCTGCTAAATCTTCTTTACTTGATGTTAGTTTGTTTTGTGTTATTTTATAGACTTTTGGTTGTGCTGCCTTCCTGCCAAAATCACTCTTGGAAGAGATTTCTAATCTCAGTGAAGTTTTATCTGGTCAAATACAAGAGATGATTACACGAACTAGCATTTGAACAACCAAAAGTGGCTTTGGATTAGATGTGACTGGTGTGGAATCTTAAAGATTTATGGTTAAATAGATTTTTGTAACATCTACAAAGGAATGAAATGATATCTACTTTGTGAAAGATGTAACCCAAGGGAAGCATATACAGTTAGAATATAATTAGGTGACTGTAGAGGAGGATGAATCCCCCAATCCTAACACAGCAATTCATGTCATTTAAATTTGAAGTAAACCACTAGAGGAGTGTTCTATGAATACATGTTTGATTTTTATAGGTGCATTATGAAACAACATCTAATTTTAGTGATAGAAAAATGTAATATATCATTTCAGACTGTTTCTGTCAGTATCTAATCAATTTCCTAAAATAACATGTTTTTATTATCTTAGAAAGCCAATTATATTTACTTGTCTCTGAATGGTCAAACATCTGTAAATGAAGTAAGAAAAATCTGAGCTTCAAAACTGCAGTACTGGTTTCATTTGAAAGGTGCTGCAGCTCCATTTTGGGATAAGTAGTTACCTGTAGTCCAGTCATCGCTTTACCTGAGGCCACTAGATCCACTCAAAGATAAAAACAAAAGAATTTTGGTCACTGATGGCCACTGTGTCCATCCTCATGACTAGATGTCATTTTGATGTCATTCTGTCACACTATACTTTTAAAAGGACTTAAAGGAATATAATGGTAAACTCTAATCTAAAAGGATAAATTATTATTATTAAAGCATGTTGCTTGACATGGTTCACATTTTAAATTAAATTTACCTTAAAGTTCCTTCTGATTGGCTGGTTTCTGGAAGCTTCCCCAGAAGCAGAATGTGAGCTGCTGTCCAGTTTCAAACAACACAAAAAAAATAATAAAATTGATTCCTCAATTCTATGGACAGTATTAGGTTTTCAGCTTAGTCTCGTCAAGCTGAACACTTTTAATAACTTTCGCAGTCCAGGTAACTTTTTGGCAGAATGATGAGTATTAAGCTTTTTTTTCTACTGCTTAAGCAATGGTTTTAAGATGTGTGGTTATGCTATAAAGTCACTACTGCCTGGTCTGCATGGGCCATGTAAAGAAATCCATAAACTGACATCAGCTTGAGCTCAAAAGCTCTGAGGATAACTAAGTATTCAGAGCAGTCTGAAGCCTGAATTACTGGCTCACATAAATATCATATAGCCTTCATTATTATTTTAAACCTTTCCAATATTCTATATAAACATAAACATAGTTCTCATTTCTCATTTTTTCAAATGTCTTTTCGTCTTTATTGTTTGTCCTGTTTAGGAAGAAATAGAGTCACAGATGAAAGCCGACAAAATCAAACTTGCTCTTGAGAAGCTGAAAGAAGCCAAAGTGAAAAAGGTAAGACAAGAAAACTCAAAGCATTTCTTTTAATGTGCCTTGGTAGCGGTAGACACGACACGAAAACATGAAGAAATATGCCTATCTATAGACGTCAATGTCACAGACTTTATTCTCAAACAAAGCACGGCTGTCTTCTTTCCTTTTCTTTGAGAAGAGTCATCAATTACATTAATAGAATGATCCCTTCATCTGGCCAACATCCTGCAGGACCACAAAGTTTCTTCATCCAAGTGGCATGTGGCTTTGCATGCAAACTACACATTGGTTTTTACAAAAAAGTTCATTTCATGCAGCCAATTCTGTAATCTGCTCATTAAGAACCTTTTCATTGATGTTTTGATGGACTTTGACAAGTAAATACAAATCCATTAAATTTTGTGAAATCTAAAAGAAAGCAGAAATAATTGTTTAAGCTAATCAGCGAGAAAATGGAAGAAATTTCTGAATATCACCACTTTCACAGGAACATCTGTTTCTCGGTTGTGATATGCAAGGATGCTGTGGTTTTTGGTAGTTTCAGCACATCTTTCTGTTGTCAGAGGCCCCCAAGTTTCAGATGTACCCACTTTTCTTGACCATATTTTCAACCAGGATTTGATCAAAGTACTAAGAGGCTAAACAGTTTAAAAACCACAATATTTTATTTAACAATATATTAAAACTGGATTCTTTTTCCAGGGAGGGTTAAGACAATGATTTATGATCTAATAAATCTTTGAAAACCACATTTTTAAGAAAAAGTTAAGTAATCATCAGATCTTAGCTTGATTTGTTGGATTTGTTTCCAGATGAGAGGAATTGTGTATTCTCCACTCTTTCGCAAAATGGCTCTTATCCAGCTCTCCGGCTAGTGCATATAGACAATGAAAAAGAAATGACCATAAAGCTGGAGAGACATACGTGCTGATTGTCTGGCTATTCTAGTGAAGCCAACAACAGGCACAAACAATCATTTAATTTAGTGTCCTGAGCCTGTAATTAAACACACAAACAAGCTCTATGTGTTGGATGTTCAGCACATGATGGGCTTTTGTAAAACAATGTACAAAGTTCTTAACATATCAGCAGAGAAAGACCATATAACTTTCTCTTTGATGCTTCAAACATTAACCCAAAGAGTGGCTAACCTAGCTTAAAGTAAACAACAAAGTTTTCTCAAAGGCAAAGTAAAAATAGATAGAAATTTGTTCATCTGCAAATAAACATACGTATCAATTTCATTAGATTGATTCATTTGATTTGAGATGGTGCTTGTTAAATTAAAAATTAAAAGAAGAAGAGAAGTTCAGTTCTGACTGTGTTGTTAAGCTAAACGCTAAACTATGGGTTACGAGCTAGGCTGTAGCTTAATACCACCCCACCCCCACCCCAAAAAAATGTAAAGGGGGGCTTTTCACTTAATTCCCTCCAACATATCAAATTATAAGTTGGCATTTCACTCTTTTTTTGTATTGTTATGTAAAAAAGAACCATGAAATAAAGGTACATTTTCCTGACAGTTGGTGGTGAAGGTGCTAATGAATGATGGCAGCTCCAAGACTCTGATGGTTGACGAGAGACAAAATGTCAGGGAAGTTCTGGACAACTTGTTTGAGAAGACTCACTGTGACTGCAATGTGGACTGGAGTCTGTGCGAAACAAACCCTGAACTGCAACTTGGTGAGTTACCAAAATATATCAGCTATTCATGGATGCTAGCCAATGTCACTATAGTACTGAAAATTATTACCTAAATAAATATCGTGAAAAGACATTTTAAATAAAGATGATTAATGTGTGTTGGTGAAATTTAAAATAGTTCGATTATTTTAAAGTTGATTTAATAGACCATTTCAAAGTTTGCAAACACTGACTTTTTCGTGGGTGGAGCTTAGCCTGGAGGCAAAAGCGGAGGCTAGAAGCCATGTTATCAAGTGGCAGCTAACAATTTCCGGGGGCATTTTAGTAAATGGAGGGTTTTCAAGCAAATGGTTCAGTCTCAGAACTCTCGGAATATGTACAGACACTCACTTTACGGGACTGTGAGCTATTTTAGAAAATTATATAGAAGCAGGCTGGCTGATCCAGACACCTTACGGGAGTGGCATGAAGATCTTTTGGTACTGGCGACATCTACATGTACCTAATCGAGACACCATGTGTGTACAGCAAACAGACACTCAAAGCACATAAATCACTGGATGCTTACAACTACGTCATAAATAGCCATGTTCAAATAATACATCCATTTACGTCCCGATCCTTGTCTGCTGCGGTCTAAAGTTTAGCGTTTATGCGCTTGCTAATGTGCTGATAAAGGCAACGTTATATATCCAACATTTTCCTTTATAATGTACAATTTTGTTAATTTGAACTCGATAACAATCACTTAACATTGCATTTATAAACTGTGCGCTGCAAACACAAGAATTGTTGATTATCTTCTCTATCCTGTCCTTTCGTCTTATTGCATTCAGCTATAATTGTCTTCGTTTTTTTCTGAACTGGTTTCCTAAAAAACTTTAATAAACTGCCAGGAATGTTGTTCCTCTTATTCTTGCACCCAAGCACACAAGACAACATTTTTAAGTCAAAAGTAATAACAATAACACTTGAGAAGCTTGTTTCTACAGTGTTTTTTACGTGCTTTCCTCTTTTTTTGCCTTCGGATACAGTAGTGACGTCGCTGATTATGTAGGCCATTAAAGGGTCTATTAAGACAGCTCTGATAAAATGAAAACAAGGCCATGCTTCATCATTAAATCCAGGTCAAATTTATCATAATCATTTGAAATAAGAAATCTTATATTTATCATTTTAGAAGTCGTCTCGGCAAGTGGCACCATTTCTTTATCTTTCTAGTAAAAATAAATGACTACATGGTTGGTTGCTGGCGTTTACGATCACACTGGCATAACGTTTATGCACAATGGCCAATATTAGCTTATTCCTAAAAGTGGAAAGAAAAAAGGCCTCTGTGAACTTCTTAAAACAGTGAAGAAAAACTCTTTTTTTTACGGGGCTGCAAGAAAAGAATGACATCCTTTTTTTTCTTGCAGCCCTGGTGTAGGAGTTTTTACAGCTGGTTCTGAACTCCTTATTTAGGCCATGACACATTGTGTGTTCCAGTTGTCCTCGCAATTCGTTTTCCGAAAGAATTTTTGCCAGAATTTACGAAGTTACTTCATTTTTACAAACAGAGAACTTATAAATCACAGAGGACCCTGAGATTCCAGATTTCAAAATGGCTGTGCTTATTTGTCTTCATTAAATTTCTTTCTAATGTGTTTTACATTATATTTAAATTGCTTTATGTTTCTGTAAAACATGAAGCAGACAAAAACCTGACATAACCTACAAAAATCCTGTCTGTAAAAATGTAATTGGGACTTATTAAATTAGATTTAATTAGATGGATTAGTTGGACATCAGCCAGACTCATCCTTACAAATCCTTCCTTACTCATCTTTCATCAGGTATCAGTCTACCACTACTTCATCAGAGTGTGACAACTGTGGGCATAACATGTTAATTACCTTACAGAATATATTATGTTCTTAAGTTATCACGAGATTGGGTAATTATACACACATAGATTATATACAGATTTACAAATATAATTAAGATGATTTAGTGCCACTATAAAAATAAAAAAAATTATTATGGAAAATTATATCTAAATAAAAAGACTAGCTCCTGGAGCAGCTGGCCAGGGTGATGAAGAAATACAAAACATCTATACAACACAAGGGTTTATTTATGCTTCATTTACATATATAAATAGGTACAGCTGTTTTAAATGTTATCAGACATCAAGGCCCACATACTCCCCAAGCACATACCCTGAGCCATAGGGCGGCATGGCTCAGTGGGTGGAGTGGTCGTCTTGTAGCCCGAGTGTTGCCAGTGTGATCCTCGGCCTGTCGAGCTCATGTTGAGGTGTCTCTGAGCAAGACACTGAATCCCAAATTGCTCCTGATGGGTCATGATTAGCGCCTTGCATGGCAGCTTCCGCCATCAGTGTGTGAATGTGTGTGTGAACGGGTGAATGTGATGTATAATGTAAAGCTTATAAATACAGACCATTTGCCATACTTCATGTTGGCATGGTTAGGCAATGCATCCACTAGGGACAGTGCAGAGTTCACTTCCAAGTTCCAACTTCAGTTTCGGTAGCAACATAACATGGCGGCAAATCATATTGATGCACATTTTCAAAAGGAGACATAAAAAAGGCAGTTGTGCAAATATTAAATCCATTGCATCTTCTTTTGCTGGCCACACATGAGATACACTGTCCCTGCAGTTTCCAGTGGTACTGTTTCTTTTTATTTTATAGGATTCTGAGGCTGCATTGGTCTTTATTTAACAGTAGTTGGACAAAAACAAGGTCAGGGAGAGCAGGGGATGACCTCCAACAAAGGGCCCTTGCCCTGGACTTGAACCTAAGCTGCACAGAGGAGCTGTAACCTTGTTATGTGAGGCAGTGACTCAACCAGTAGAGCTAAACATCACCCCACTGGTAGTACTGTTTCGTATGCAACATCCACAAGATCTTTGACAATCGACTGAAATGTGCATGTAATGACTACAGACAGAAGGCTCCATCAGTTTGGCATATGCATATTTAATGTGGAGCATAAATAAGGCCTAAAGCATATAAATATACGGACATCACACCTGTTCAAATCCCTGGCCTGCCGCTGATGAGGTTTCTTGTAAGGAAACAAACTTTGTTCTTGTTCTTGCCACCTCAAGAAAAAGAAATATTTTCTCTGTTCTTTCAGTGTATGTACAGGCTGCAAGACACGACAACAGCGTTTCTCCAAATGCTGTAAAAGACAAGAAGATGCGGTTTAACAGTATTGCAATCATTGCCTGTTTTTCTATTAAATTGTTAATTAATCTTTAGTGGTCTCCAAATATAGCCCCAAAAACTCTGTCTTTTTAGTTTTGTACTGGTTGTGCTGTAAAACAACTACAGGTAGTACATCTAAAATTCTCCTGAAAGACAGATGCTTTGCTTATCTTGCAGCCTAGCAGTGTGTAAGCTGTATGTCATCCGCATTTAAACAGTAAGTGATGAAATGTCTTGTAGCTTCACCCGAAACTAAAAACAAGATTTTAAAACGGCTGGCTGATGAATTTATGACCAAGATTTATCTAAGAACAAGTACAGTTGCTCCTTATCCATTGTCTTTGGTTAATATTGCACCATAGTAGCTTTATATTTAATTAGCTGTGCACAGATGCAGTAGAAGCATTTTAAAAAGTGTCAAAATGAAAAGTGAGAATGTCAAACTTCTGCTACACTGACAAGTGTTTTCTTAATAATGTGCAGAAACCTAACTATAAGTGAGCAAACAAATACATTAACAAAATGCAGTGGTTGTAGATTATAGATTTGAGAAGTAAAAGTTTCAGTGTGTTTTTATAGTAAGTAGACACCAAATATACCCAGACGTTGTGCATGGTGGGATATTTCATCTTGGTCCAGATGATGGACTGTGTTTTTATTGGCAGCCGCAGTGCAGCAAGCTCAATGAAACACTGATCTTACTCCCATCCATCAAAATCTCTCATCCTCTTTTCTTTCCTATACGCTACCTTTTTCCTCTTCTGCTTATTCTCACACAAGTAGTGTAGACAGGTGGGTTTAATTTGCTGTATCGGACAGTGTCAGTCATCTTCTCTGTCATGCGGAAATAGAAGCCTTGTGATCTCAATCCTCAGTCTGAGCCATCGGAGCTATATTTACCTCAGCTGCTGGACCTCATCCACCATCTGACTCTTCCACTGCTCGTCATTATCCACTTCCTCAAAACTACTTTAGATCGTTAAGAAAATATTTATATTTTTACACAATGACTCATTTTACTCCATCCTTACACTTTTTTTTATATATATAAAAATACTTGTGGTAAAACAATAAATCTTTATGAGCAATGAGCTCTAAATCAATATATATATATATATTTTTTTTTTTTTCTTACATGAAGGTGTGGTGCATTAAAGCAATGGATCCATATTAAACTTTTTTTTTTGGGGGGGGGGTTCCCTATGGATTTTATCTGAATCTCACTAAAGACTCAACTATCTGGTCTCTTATCACACAAGCAAAATGTAAATTTTTTAGAAAACCTTAGCTAAATATTTTCTTAAAAGTCCCTACAGAATTCTTTTATGGGTTTACTTGAATAAACTTTGTAATCTATTTATTTTTTGTTTTGTTTTTTAGATACTCTAAATCTACCCAAGTGGCATAACCTAGTCACTGAACCATTAAACAAACTACTACTGTGATTGTAAAAGCATGTGGAAGTCCTGGGAAGTTGGTTGTAATTATTTATATAGGGCTGGAAAGCTGAGGCTTAAATCCAACCAAACACCAAGATAAGATGAGAGTGTGAGAACAATAATGCTCACACAGAGGATTTATATTTATCTCATCCTGTTCGAAAGCCACATGATAAATGAAGTCATTATGCAGACTATTATTATTTTAGTTATTTCCAGCATCATAGTAAAATGACTGATTTGTTCATTAAGTTGTGATTATTGAAACAACAGTTTAATATACTTATGAAGTCTGTTTGGTTTCTTTTGCCTGCCTTTTTGTTTGTTTATTTTTCTTTTCATGAGATTTCATTGAAATAAGAATAAAAGCTAAGTGTAATAAGTATTTGGGTAATACATATTGAAATAGCTGATATTTCTTATAAAATATCACACACTTAGATTGATTGAAACAAACCTCAATGCGATTTGTTGATTACTTGATGAAATTTAAACACATTCATTCAAAGCAAGTGAACTGAGACTGAACTATGGTGGAGTTTGATTGAAATATAAACTGGATTTAATACATTAAAAAGTTCTTCATAGTATGTCCACTGGTAAAAATTCCCCCAGAATAAAATCCATTCATGCTTTTTCTATTCAGGGTCTTAAAGAGGCCTGAAGCCAATCCCGTCAAGTGCTAGAGGGGTGTTTACCCTGACATACAGTATTGTTACAGCAGGTTATCAGATCAGCAAAGGAAAATATACGGCAGAGAAGTCGTCTACTCAGGGTTTGACCTTATCCTTCTGCTTTGGTCCAGACCAGAGTACCAAACAAATGTGAAAACACCCCTTTACATGATAGAGACCTTACTACTCCCCCTCGGCCAACACTTAAACCTAATCATAGCTTATGTTTAAAGTAGCTGACTAACACACACTATTTCTAACATGCTGTGTGTGTAACATTTGACTCATGACCACGAGGAAGGAAGGAGTGTTGTGTCATCTTAGACTGCACAACATGACAGCATCAAAGTGGAAGATGTTGGAGTAAATTCATTTTAAATGTCTGTAAATCACCCCTGAGTGTGTTACATGTGTTCTGACTGCTGCCAGCTTAACTGACCTTTAATCTTTATCAACAAAAGGTCCACGCGAGTCACGCCTAGTTAACACCCACAGAACAGAGCAACAGCAACACGTCCACAAAATCCACCCATGTGCTCACCATGCTTACTACTGAAACACAGTTCAAAGGGATTTCTGCTCCAGCAGCAGTTACAGCATCTCTTTAATGACTGTAATAGTCGAACTGCAGTCTGGAACCCTGGCAGCAATTTCTGTAATGCCTACCTCTGCCTCCGCTGGTAACCTGTAATTGGAAACCATGGCTGAGCTGCAGTCAAATGCCTAGTGTGTGATGAGGATCTGAAACCCTAGTGGATGGGTGGGCAGAGAGGAGGAGGAAGAAAGTGCTCTTTAAGTGTTACAAAAACACACATAGAGGTTTTATTTAATCTTTAACTCAGTCCATGTGAATCAGAGAATTGTACAACTGTGAAACTGGCTTTGAACCGAGCTCGGCTGAATTAGAGATTAAGTTACACGGTCAGCTACTGTACATGTTGTTTCAGAATACTGAGGCAAACACTTGCGTATGTTCTCGTCTAATTTAAATCGCATTTTGCCGTTGAATCACATTTTAGAGTAAACCCGGAGACATTTTAATCTCCCAAATAGATGCTGCCAAACCATTTATCAACACAAATAGGCAGGGTAAATTACTGCAGGGTAGAAAAAAGCAAGTAGATTTGACTGTATCACAGTAATGCTCTTAAGGAGTACTTGCTCCTAGCATGAATAAGACTTTTTATGGTTACCCTGCAGTTTCGAGGTAGTCATTACCAGAGTTTTTTGTTTAGACATATAATGATTTTAATACTTTAACCTTGACCACTTTTAATTCAAAGCTGGTCCAAATTAAGACTATGAGCTTGTTTGCTCAATAAAGCTTTTCATGATTTTTCACTTTGTTGTTGTCTAACTCTCTAAGACATTTAAAAAGTAAATAAGTTAAATTCTACACAATACTTACAGAAGATTTTGGCATGTGAAAGCACAGCACAGATAAAAGTACAAAACTACTTTTTTTGTGTAAATTTGTTCCTTTTTCAGTTCCTTATCTCGTCATGCAATTTCCTTTTTCTGAGTCTTTTAAGAGGCAGCAGTCTTTTTCTTTTGTTTTTGGACTTTTCACATCTTCCTGCTTTCTTGCCTCTTTGAATTTTTTGTTTTTCTATTTTTCTTTTTCATGTTTGGTGCGCGTTGCAGTCCAGTCCATGAACTCTTTAGTTTCAGTATTCAAGAAAACTTTACTCACTTTTTCCGACACACTCAAATTTATTAGCAACAAATGGTGGTGAATGTTCACAATATTTTTATGTATTAACCATTTTAACTGTCACTATTCAGCTCGTTTTTGTTTAATACATATTTTATGTGAATTTTTTTACTTTTTTATAGGATACATTTTAACCTTGGAGAGTATTATTGCTGATAAATTAGCAACTAAACTGTCAAAAGAGGCAGAAAACTATTATCAATGTTAACCTTTTGTCACCTAAGGTCTCACAATTTGTCAACTTTGTGAGCAGATCGTGCAAAACTGTAAAAATTGCCATTTTGGAGACCCCACCTGAACTACTCAAGTGTAAGGCAAGGCAAAGCAAATTTATTTGTACAGCACATTTCATGTACAAGACCATTTGAAGTGCTCTATATAAAACATTAAAAGCATTACAGCGGGGTGCAGGAAGCAATAATGTGCATTAAAGACAGACTTTAAAAGAAATAAAAGAAATGAATAAAAGCAGAAAGAGGAAAAAAAAAGGCCTAAATAAAATATATAAAAAGCAAAAATAAAGGTCCAGTTTTAAGAATTAACAATTGTTTTGATTTAAAACTGCTGAGTCAGCAGACCTGCAGTTTTCTGGGAGTTTGTTCCACATCTGAGGAGCATAAAAGCTGAACGCTGCCTCTCTATGTTTAGTTCTGATCCTGGGAACAGAAAGTAGACCTGACCCTGATGACCTGAGGGATCTGGTTGGTTCATAACAAACCAGAAGATCCTGAACGTATTTTTGTCCTAAACCATTCAGGTCTTTGTAACAGCAGGATTTGAAATCAATTCTTTGACAGACAGGAAGCCAGTGTAAAGATCTGAGGACTGGAGTTACATGATCTACTTTCTTGGTCTTAGTGAGGACTCGAGCAGCAGCGTTCTGGACTAACTGCAGCTCTCTGATGGATTTTTTAGGGGGACCTGTGAGCACAGTATTACAGTAGTCCAGTTTACTAAAGATAAATGCATGGACAAGTTTTTCTAAGTCATCAGTCCTTTAATCCTTGATATGTTCGTTAAGTGATAATAGGCTGATTTCTCAACTGATAACTCCCAGACTTCTGTCTTGGTTTTTAGTTTTAACTTTGCTGTTTGAAGCTGAGAACTGACTTTTAATCTTTCTTCCTTGGCTCCACAAACTATTATTTCAGTTTTGTCTTCAATTAACTGAAGGAATATAACTTACTAAATTTACTCTAATTTTGTTCCGCTTCACTTTATCAGAGTTGGTCTTTGTAGAGAAAATGTTCACATATTGTTCTATGATCTGATCGAGATTTAAAGCTTCAGCTGCATCGTTCCAAAGAGATATTTATTTTTATCCTGAAAGTGGTTGTTGTTGTTTTTTTAAGGCAAGCCTGAACAGTTTTTCATTTGTGCTCTGTGCCATTTCATTTAATTTATTCTTCACTTATATTTACACCTTAATAAATCTTATAAGAGTTTTCTTTGCCATGATGCCAAAGGTATTCAGATAAACCTCATGGATGCATGGGAATGCAATTTTCAAGCAGAGGCCAAACAAACAAGCATAGGGCTCAAAGGGCATGATTACTGCTGCAAAAATAATAAAAGAAAACTCTAAAACTCTTCGGGAAATATCTTTAAAGAGTTTGTTTCATCAAAAGAAAAAGAAAAAATCTTGATTGCACACATTTTTCATTCAGTAGTACTACTTACTTTAAAAGTCATTTGAAATCTGTTGCTATGCAATCACATAGACATAAATATAAATTAGCTCACTGTACTTTTTTTGTGTTTTTTTGTTTGTTTTTGACAGAACGAACGTTTGAAGACCACGAAAAACTTGTGGAGCCGCTCTCAGCATGGACAAGAGACAGTGAAAACCAAATCCTCTTTCAAGAGAGAAAAGAAAAATTTGAGGTTTTCAAAAACCCACAGGTTGGTCCGCACAGACCAGCGTCACCCTCAAATATCTGCTTATAAGCTGAGTGATCAGCGTTGTGATAACTCCAATGTTAAAAATCTTGGCCTAAGTTTACACAAATCTATCTCCACCATGTTGCAGCTCAGAGCCAACTGGCTCTTTTCATTGTTGAATAATGGAGATTTCTTTCCTTCATGTGGGCTGAACCCCCAACGTTAACTTTCTCACTGCCATACATCAAACTAAACTCCTTCAGGCAATAGACAGACAGTTAGATCTTGACATGTTTGTTGTTGTAATGGGACCTTTTACCTTCTGAATGTATTTAATGGATTTGGTCTGTTGGCAGAGAGAAATAGCCGGGTTGAAAAAGCAGAGATATGTTCATTTCTAAACTACTCCATCACAGATGGATCTGCTGTTTTACGCTACGTCTATGCTAATTTAACTTTTGACAAGAGCTTCCAAATAGATTTTCCTTCTGGGTTTTTTCCTGTGATGAAAACAAAAACTTGGGGTATAAAATGAAGCCAAAGTATTCCAGTCACACAGACAAAATAATATAGTTTTGAGACTTGAGGGAATGCTGTGAGTTAATTTCTGCTCTAGACGCTAACAGCTAACCTTATAGCATGACATTTTGTGGGTTTTTTAAGCCAAAGGAAGGTTAGATTATTACAAAGTCAGTATAGGGCACATCTAAGGGTAGCTGGAACATCAACTACATATAAAGTAGTAGTCTGGGTTTCTTGTGTTAGCATATCAAGGCTTGCTACTGGTAACCAGCTAGCGACAAAGCTACCAAGGACATCATAAGATCTGCAGCTAAAGTGAATAAATGAATGTCACCATTCTCTCTCCACCATTAAAGTCAGTATTGTCATCTCTAGAGCTTAATGACAAGCATTACACATTATTTATTATTTTATTTTTATTCTACTTTATTAATCCCAGCTGGGAAATTCTTTCTCTGCATAACCCATCCTAGTTGCTAGTAGCAGTGGGCTGGCAGGCCAGATTCCAGCACCTGGGGAGGAGTTGGGGGATTAGGGGGCCTTGCTCAGGGGCCCACAATGGTTTACCTTAGTTGCCGGCTTGGGACCTTCAACCCAGGTTCTCCAGGCCTAAGCCCACCTTTGTACCTTTGTAACCACATGGCCACCACTGCCCCCCAATGAGCACATTTATGGTAAATCAGCTTCTCTGTGATCATTAATACAGTTTGTTTTACTCCTGAAGAACTTTTATCTCTGGAAGAAAGACAAGAAAGCTCTTCAAGACATAAAAGACAAAGACAAGGAAATATTGATAAAGGTAAATAAACATCTTTGTACATTTACATACATCCTGTAGGTCAAGTACCAGCTTTAAATTGACATTGAACTTCACCTGCACATGTGCAGGAGAACTTCTGCGGGACTTCAACCATTGTGCCTGATCTCGAGGGAGTGCTGCACCTTAAAGAAGATGGCAAGAAGTCCTGGAAACTGCGACTCTTCCAGCTCAGAGCCTCTGGAATTTATTACGTTCCAAAAGGGAAGACCAAGGTCAAACATCCTTTAAAGAGCTATTGATCTATTTCAGTATGCACTTAGCTGAATAGAAGCAGCAAAAGACGGAAGTCCAGCAGATATACAAATTTCTACTGAAACCCAAATGTTTGTTCGAGTTCTGCTGCCTTCACGTGGTTTTTAACTTTATCAATCCCTCCCTTGTTTCACGCAAACGCATGTATAACCTTTACATACACAGGACTTTTAAGCTCTTCTACATCAATATTTATTTCAATGAACTAGAAAGATATTTATAAAAAAAAGACTGCAGACCAGATTAATGAAATTCCCCTTCATGTCTTCACAGTCGTCCCGTGATCTCGTCTGCTTCGTCCAGCTGGACAACCTGAACGTCTACTATGGCAAAGACTTTAAGAGCAAATACAAGGCCCCGACTGACTTCTGTTTTGTGCTGAAAGTGAGTCTGGTTATGCATCTCTGGCTTAAAAAACACCCTTTCACTAAAGATTTGATCAACAAAAGCTGCAACTTCCCCCATGAACCTAAAGAAGATGTCGACAGTATATGTTTTAAAGTGTAACATCTTACACGAAATACTTGAATACTTAAATAAGTGTTACAAAGCTGTTTCTGGGCTGTATGGTGTGTGATGCAGCTGCGTGCTTTATTAAAACTTTGCAATAAATAGTTTAATATGAAGAAGCGAAAGGAGACAGTTTCAACCAGAAAAAAGACAATCTAGTTTAAAGCACTTCCCATTTTCATGAAATAATTTGCCACATGCATTTAATTACCACTAGTTAATCTGAGAATAACAGCAAGGAGGAGGGACTTACAGTATCCATGTAAGTTTAAGGAATGCTGACAACACAAGCTAGAAATAAATGGATTCGTGGTCATTGTTAAAGAGATGTGAAAGTCTGCTTTCTTTATTTTTTCTGTATCTTATCTTTTAAACACTTGAATCAGCAGAGGTCATTAGACTAGTCGGTGAGAAGCAGAGAGAAAAGAGATGAAAGAAGCAAAGAAACGGAATTACCTTCAGGTAAAAGACAAAATCCTTAAGGTTGGACTTGAAGGAAGAAGTTGCTGGTGCAAGGGCAAAGGAAATGACCTGCCAAGAGGGGATACGTTAGAAGGCCAGCTCGTTGTTATTGTTTAAGAAGCACCTAAACGCCTCCTCGGTTGCTCTGCAAGATAAAAAGTTTATAATAAGAGAAGCTTTCTTTCATGAGGGTTAAATTAGGGGGTGTTTTAACAGATTGGAGGGGCTGTGTCGTCTCAAAGACGATGGCAAAATAATTTAATATGATCACAACTGTTAAATATTCAGAGAAGCTGCCGGAGGTGATCTCTAATACCATCCTCATTATGTATAACTGATATCATGTAATTACATGCAAATTCAGCTTCCTCTTCTGGGTGAAAACAATTGACTGAAGTATTACTTTGACCTTGAGGATAAAGTCTTTTGGTCCAAAAGATGTTTGTATATTTTCTAACATGGAAGAATCTAAGTTCCAGATGCCGACATATTTTTCAAACAGGAAGTTAATATAAAATCCATTTAGCTGTACCTTTTAGAGTCAGTCTGCCCTCTTGTGGTCCACCCGATGCCCTGAAGAGTCCCCAAGTTATGAAGTGTAAGCTTGTGAAGCATGCTTATTACTGAATTATCCACAGCAGAGTCTGAGGCAGAGTCTGGATTTTAGTTTCCTGTAAATATACTAAAACCCATCGAAAGACAGCCATATTTACTGATTGCAACTGCAAGCTATGCTGAAAGTTAGGTTGTAGCTTGGTAGCTTGTACAGCTAGTCAACTGTCAAAAATGGTTGTGGAAAAATCTCAAGAATCTGTTCTGTGTAACAAAGTGAGTAAATAACCCATTTGTCTCTGCAGCATCCTCAAATCCAAAAAGAGTCCCAGTACATCAAGTATCTCTGCTGTGACGATGCTTGGTCCATGAACCTTTGGGTGACTGGAATACGGATTGCAAAGGTAAATTTGAGCAATTCTGCTTTTAATAGCAAAGATTTATTACCCCTAAACCACATCATTTAAAATGAAGCTGTGCGGTTTGTTTCCTCCACTTCCAGTACGGTGCCTCCCTGTATGAAAACTATAAAACAGCAGGGAAGGCGGCTGCCGTCAGCGCTGCCTGGACGAACCACAGAACTCCATCGAGCTCCAATCCATCGACTCCCTCACCAACCATCAAAGGTCGCACGACACACAATCTCCCCTTTGCTGAGTGCTTTGCTGATTTGAAGCAACCCAGATGTGGTGATATGAGTACAAATCTGTTCCTTGTACTGAAAGTTCACGCTGCTGTTTCATGTTTCTGCTCTTTTCACAGCCAAAGCACCGAGCCAAGCCAATGGTCATGCTCCAAAGCCCCAACCTGGACCTGCTCTTCAGGTAGAAACTTTTCATTAATAAGACAACATGAAAGATGAAATGGATAAAAAGAAATAGAATTATACTCCCTTGATCCATAAGCAGTTCCTATAAAAGGACAACTAGAACCAGAAGGGATGTACATTTGTGGAAAGGCTCATATATGAAGTTTTTGTTTGTAACTACACATAAAATGCCTCCAAGTTGCAATTATGGTCAGAAGCATTATGCTATTGATTCTTCCCATCTAATTCTGTATAAGATAAGTTTAAATCCCTTGGAGGACTTTCTTCAAATTTGGCAGAAATGTCCACACAAGGTTCTTTTCATTATTCTAACTTGTACTTCCTGGCTTCCTCTCTCCTCTTCCTCCACTATCATGGAGGATCTTCTAATCCCATAAATGCACCGCAAGGTGCTGAGGAGTCAGGAAGTTTTGCGATGTGTGAAGACAGCACAGTTTAACGTCACAGAAAACTGTCATCCTCAAGTTTATTCTTTGCATCTCTGGACTGATCAGACGTTAGCAATCACTCACGCATTCACTAATTCTTATTTCTGACTTGTGTGCATTGAACTACATAATAGACTCATAACATTTTTTTACACAAATAAGGCCATTTTCTTGGTTTCTTTAACACAGTTTAATGCATCAAGTCAAAACCAGTGGGCATTTTTCTGGGTGTACTCAGTAATAAAATATATATACCAGTGAAAAGTTTGCACACACTTTCGAATCCAATCGGTAAACATGTAAAACAGTAAAATTGTCATTTAAATAGCAAAAAACTGTTAATAATAATAATAATAATATCTCAAAATATCACATTTCACATGACAGGTTCTGGCACTGCTGCAGGTCTATTTAATCACAAGTGTATTTTTGTCTAGGACTTAAAAATATGAAGAATTATGATGATGGAATTTAGTGATAAGTTTTTATATCCAAAAAAACAGAATTTACTGACTTAATTGCACTAATCTGACATACCTGCCGTGAAACTGTGGGGGTAGTTAAGTGCTGTCAGTTAAAAGATGTGCATGAAGCCTACATATTTTTAGATGTGTCATTTGCACAAAGATCCATATCTGGACCAATGTCTCTTGTGAAAACTGCTTCACTGAATATATAGTAACTAATCCTGTCTCGGGAGACATGGAAGCTGAAACTTGACTGGCTGATGGAGGTTCATAATTATTTGAGTCTGGTGTTAAACTTGGAGCATTTGAAGCATAAAACCACTAGATCTCATAATGCCACCAACATGAATTATCTTCCCTTGATCAGAAATCTCACTGTATTTCATGCTGTCTTGTCAGGGCTTTGGAAATGTCCCACCTCCACCCCCATCACTGGACGACATTCTCCCTCCACCACCTCCTGACCCCATCTTTCCTCCTCCACCACCTCCAATGGCTGCCAAGCCTTCCCCAAAATCTGCAATGGATATCCTCCCTCCTCCACCACCGCCTCCACCTATCGATGACTCTTCAGAAGCCCTGCCAGACTTCCTTCCACCACCTCCTCCAGTTACTGGCTTCGGGGTGCTGCCTCCTCCTCCTCCTCAGAAAGCTAACTTTCCCCCACCACCACCTTCACTAACTAATATCAGCAGTATTGACCAGTCCTTACCTCCTCCACCACCAGATCCAGCATTTTTACCACCACCTCCACCTGAACCAGTCTTCATAAGAGCTGGGGCACCACCTCCCCCGCCACCACCACCACCACCACCTCCATCTGCTCCTGCTGCCTCTAGGCCAGCTCTGCGACCTGCTGGGCGGCCCACCGGGTCTTTAAAGATGCCTCCTGCTCCGCCAAAGAGGACTACACCTTTGTTGGAAGGGGGAGGAGGGGGGGGGGGAGGAGGAGAAGGAGGAGACTTCATGGCAGAACTGATGAAAGCCATGCAGAAGAAGCGCAGTAATAATTAGCTTACGTAAGCATAAGCAAACTGGACTATAAATATAAAAAAACTGTGACACAGAGACACCATCAACCTTTCCCAGAAGATGCAGTAGGTGGAGATCAGCACCTTTGACGTCTGCATATTCATCCATCCACCATCTTTTTCCTGAACATTATTTTATGAAGAAACCTTTACAAATTTAATTAAACCAGTTCTGTGCACTCAAACTCAGACACCAAGACTCTCACAGCCATACTGAATATATATATATATATATATATATATATATATAATTGTCATTGTACATATGCTTGCATGGAGGGCTTTACACAATGTCTAAAGCCTTTTATATAACCAGGCTCCATGTAGAAATGTATGAACTGAACATCAATTTGAACTGGACTGAATTCATGAATCATTTTGTCCATCATTAAGAAAAACCTGTTTATTTGGTAATTAAACAGGATAAAATTTGATTTTCATTGAATGATAAATATGTATTAAAAAGTGATTACATCCTCATAATGTGGATAAAACAGCAAGTTTTTAATTAAGATGGGTTAAATGTTCCTCATGAAACAGACGCTGTACAGTATAATGAAATTCATGACCGTGGTTCTCTTTGTGCTTCTTACAAAACAAGTGGATAATCAGTCAGATAACTGCTGTGAATTCAATTACATCCCGAGCCTAAGGACAGAAACTAGTGGTGTGAGAGCATATATAGATCCACACACAGCCATGACCTTCACACACGTCCCATCAACACGACTGAATATAACACCTACAGGTTAGGTGTAACCCCTCTTTATTTGAGTGTTTTTTCACTCATGAAGAGCAGCTGACCTTTAACCTGTTAGCCCACAGCAGAGGTCTTGCTGCATAGCCCACCTCCTCTGCAGTGTTTTGTGTAACAAAAGGAGAAGACAGGAAATGGAGCAGCAACTCCACCTAGTGGAAGACGAAGAGACCACAGAACGGTTGGACAAACTGAGCAGCTGATTCAGTCGCTTACCCCTGAAAAATCATTCATCTCAGCTTTCCTGATGGCAGACTCTGCCATCCAGTTCCTCAGCACATATCTCAGATTTACACCTGCAGGAAATGTGATGCAACCATGTTTCACATCTTTCATGGCTGAATCACATGGTTACTTGCTTTGCATCCTGTGCAGCCGATCCAGATCCCTGTCACTCTGCTGTCTGAACAGAAAAGAAACAAACCTTTAACAGATACCCATACACGCTGCATTACTAGCATTTTTAAGCAAAGGAAATCACTCTGGTGTTGCATCTCCTACCGACTGAGCCTCAGCAGGTACATGTTGAGCCAATCAGAGAAAAGCTTGTGTGAGGACAGGTCATTAAGAGCCCACATCTAATCCAGAGCAGAAATATGTTAAATGTTAAGAAGAAAATCTACATGTCACATTACTTCTAGACATTTCTGCAATATTACCTCAATTCTAACTGATCACAATTTCAGTATTTTGGATCATAATATGAAAGTTTAATGTCTTTTCTTCACTGTAACGTTAGAAGTTAACACGTGAAATACTGAGAGAACAAACATAAACACTCTCCAGCAAATAACAGATACTAAAAAGTTACTTTACGAGTAGATCTATACATTGTGTAAAGCGCTTTTGTTGCACAACCATGATGAAATAAGTATTTTTCTGCAACCACAAGGTTTGATTGAATACTTTTTTAGCCATAGTAAAGGAGAGATTTGTTAATATGTGTAAATATCAGTATATTTTACTGCGGAAGAATAAATAAAGTCGCCACACAGCATTAATGAAAAAGGTTTCAGGCTTGCTGAAAACTAGAATGATGTCAAAATGATTCAACAAGAGTCAGCAGGAAACCAAGAGCCTATACACACAGAACTGATCCCAAACATAAGCAGAAGGTGAGACAATCGGCAAAAGAAACCAGTTGTGACTACGAGACCAGAATCAGGGAGCAGGAAGTAAAGAGAAAACACTTGGGAAAAAACTCAACAAAACAAAAACAGGAAACAAGAAAGAACTTAAAATGACAAGACTAGAAACTAGACTGCAACAAAAACAGGAACAAAAATCTGCAGTCCAAGACAGAAACTCGTGCAGCAAATGTATTTAGGATTAAAGACATGTAGTCTTATTCCACCTCAGCTCTGCCTGTGTGAAGTTCAAGCTGCAAAGCTGATTGGCTGAAACTTCACTGAGCTGCCGGAACGTCGTGGTGAAGTCCGGACGCCTGTCCTCCATCATCTGGGAAGTCCAATGTACAGCAGAAGAAGTAAAATACAGAGGTTAGATTAAATGTAAGAAGTTAAACTCACTTGCCCTAAGCAGGAAGGCAATAAGGTCGTTATCTTCCTCGCCTGCACCAAGAAGGCCCAGTTAATATCTGAAGAATCCTAAAACAGAGTGAGTTTTCGATACGGCTACCATCATGGCTTTCGTGTTAGTATGAAGGTGAATATCAGAAAAACACATGAAGCTTACCGCATCTGGTAAACATTAGTATATTCATTTAAATTTATTTTCGCCCTAAAATACAAAGAAAATGAGAAAAAAGTTAACAAATAAACTGTACAAGTTACTTAAATTTCAAAGTTGCATTTCATTAGGGTAAAGAGCTTTTTTTTTTAACCTTTCATTTCCTCTGCTTGAGCTATTTTGTGCGGAGGATTTTTATTATGTAGAAAAATTTCCTTCTGGTTCAACTTTAGTTCACAGATATAGTGTTTTTGTTTTAAAAAAAAAGGCAGATAACCTCACATTATCATAAATTGTCAAGATGATGCAGAAATTCAGCTGAAAACGTGACTGCTAAATGACAGCCAAGCAGCCCTAAACAATGATGATTATTTGGGGCTTATAACCATAATTATAACGATTTAATAATATAGAGACTTTTTTTCCCCACATGACTAGGGTGGTTTCTTTTTATTAGTTTAATAAATCTATCAAGTTTATGACCAAAGTGTTTGACCAAATCACTTTAAGATACGTCGCACATTTTGTGTATTTTGTGCCTGTTTGCAAATTGCACATCTCTTGGCCTCCCTGTGCTGCGTCTGTTCCTGACATTGAGAAGCAGTTGTGACTTGGTGGATGTAGGTCTGCTGTGCACTGGGTACTTTGTGAAACTGAACTAAATAAAGTTGTCTGAACTGAACACACAGCTTTATTAGCAGGAAATGGCTTGACGATTGTCTTATGATATATCTGTTTCTGAGAGAATAAAGGCCTCAGAGCTACCAGGAGATTCTCCAGGTTGAACATGCCAACTTCAGCGTGAGTTCCTATCCTGTATCTGCCCTCGTCGTCAAACAAAATCTGCAAAATCAAAGCTTTGTTTGACATGTGATGAGAGCCGGATGCTCACATATTTGAAAGAAATATGATTGCGCAACACTGTACTGGGGTTGTACGTCTCCAGGAAGCCAAATGGTCCGTAGTCGATGGTGATGGAAAAAAGACTGAAGTTGTCTGTGTTGAACTAACCTGTGGTGATCATAGCAGAAGAAATCAGTGTGCTAAAATGTTCACAACAATTTCCCACCATGTGCAAACCCGACAGACATCCACTGAGCCATCAGATGAGCCGTTAAATTTACGACCGTAGAATAAAACACCTGCAAATACACATAAAAAAAACACTGTAAGGCTTTAACTTGTCACACTTCCAAAAGTTTAAAATGCTTTTTTTTCTTAATAACTCACTAGATATTTTTCTGGATCTTCTGCATTAATGAAAGTAAAATGTTTGTTTATGATGAAATTCAGCAGCTTTCTGAAAAAACAACAGGATGATGCTACAAGTTGTTTTTGTGACCAGTCTCACCTTAGAAGATCTATTTCCCCACTTGCAGACAAAATTTCCAACGATCCAATCGCAAACCAGGACTTAGCCAACAGTAGAAATGACACTCAGCTATGAGCAAACTCAACCCAAAACAGGACAAGATGACCTCTCGCCCTTTATCAGTCTCCTTACCTGGCAGCCCTGCTGCTGGGAAGACCAAAGAAATGCATTGCCTCACTGCACAGGAACTCCCTGACAGAGGAGCGGATTACAGCTCGACCATCTCCAGACCTACAGTGAGATGCAAAGTCTGTTTTTTTTTCTGTTTCATTACCTACAATATGTGCTAATCTGAATTTTATTCATATTTAATTCTGTAACACCCTCTAGACATTTTCGTAACTTAACGATCTTGCAACTTTTCCTCTGACAGGAATTCAGGTAAACATCAGTGTTTTGGAGATATGACGGTTTTGGAGTGTTTATGCAACTCAGTGGGAATTACTTAGGACAAGCCTGGATTTTGATCAAATGCTGTTTGCTGATTTTCATTAAGAGAACACGATTGTAAGGCATAATTTCAAAAGTTCAAAGTCAGCACTGTAGTACTTTTTATGATAATGAAGAACTTTCTTGTACCAAACTGAAAATAAAGTGAATTTGAGGCAACTGTGCTTGTGCTGCACTTTTATCCCAATGTTTTTATTTCATTTGCATTTCATTTATTCTTTCTTATATTTAATGTGACAGTGTTGTTTCTCATGTGAAGACGGTGAGAACATTCCTTGCAATTAGCACACGGTTTGGAAATAGTCTTGCAGGGCTTCACAGTAAAAATAAAAGTAAGACACTTGTGTCTGCAACTCACTTTTGCAGGTTACCTGTCGACACGAACAACTATCTATGCTGGATTAAATGGACAGTAACCTGACTGCTTATTTCTCTCTCGCCTCCATCACCCCTGTCTTTTCCTCACACTCGCCCTCCCAAACTTCAGCTTTGCTTCATGCAGTCTTTTCATCTGAAGAAAGTAAACAAAGGATCGACGTAAATTTCTGAATCCCACCGGCCTCTGTCAGGATGACCTGGTAATGATATGTTATATGATAAATCTGCACATTATGAGATAACTAACTTTAAAAAATGACAGGAACTGCTTTAAAGCGGCACACACAAATAAATCGTCGCCGTCGAAAGGCCCAAACAATTCCAACTGAACTTAACCGGCAGTGTTATGGTGGCTGAATACTGTCGTCCTGACGAGATGAAGCAGCGCGTTACCTGGCACGTCAGCGACGCTCTTCCTAGTGCGCGTGCAGTTTGGTTGGTTGTCTTGCAGCGTCACCTATCGTAGCCTGGTGGAACTCACTAGTCTGCTCAGAAAACCACGTAGCTTGGAGATAGGAGATCAGGTACTAAGATTTGGATCTTTTGGCTTGGCTCCATTAGAAGATTCGGCTCTTACGGCTTCCAAATAACTCTACCTAGATGAGTTTAGCAGGTATAACAGAGATCTCAATTCTCACTTTCAAACTTGTGCGTGAAATCCTGAAAAAAAGTCCATAATAGCATTTTCATTTTAGTTGGATAACTGATACATGTTCAGTTTGATATACAATTTGTATTTTTAAATAAATTAAAGGGCATTCATAAAATGTTTTTTAGCTCCTTCTGCCACCAACCAGGATAAAAAGCGTCTACAGCTTCAACCACACAGATATCTGATGATTGATTGGATGAAGACTAAAAAGCCTCTGCGGGACTTTTCGGGTATGGTTCATGCACACACGCATATCTGTTTGTGGGTGAGTTGGGGAATACATGGACTGTATGCATTCTTACATACAGTAATACTTTACTATTGTAAATGTAAGACTGTTCCATTTTACTGTGAATCAGGGAGATTTTTGTTGTTAGACTTTTGTTGTGTATCTGGTGGTGGCATTGGACAGTAACAATGAGCAGTCTATGTTGAATAGTGTGTAAGTAAGTTGGGTTTCTTTGTGTGTGGGAGGGGGGGGGGGGGTTCAATGATGCAGTTGAGACATGTAATTTCACATTTTGTTAAATGCTTGTGACCTCACATCCATGCAGGTTTTTCTAAAACATGATCATCTCCTTAACTTTGCAAACTACATCTACATTAAGAAGCTCAGACATAGTAGAGATGACGAACAATTTATATATTAAACTAACAAGGCACCGATACCTGCCTATTTAATAAGTTAATGGCCATATAGGCCTCTGCAATAGCTGCAGTGTTTCTCATCATGCACACAGTCCTCTGTATCTTGGCCAGGTCCCCACCAGGTACTGTAGTGGATGTTTGGTAGTTTATGGCAACCATGCTACCACTGGGACACCAGTCTACAAACTGAATGGTGCCTTTAGCTTGAATGGTGACAATGGCAGCAATGACATCTTTAAGCACCATTTTACCATAGTACATACGGCAGCAAGCCATGTACTTACCATGGCCAGGGTCACATTTCACCATCTGATTAGCTGACTTAAAGCAGACATTACTATCTCACTTACGGTCAACTGCTAATGCTAAGCCTTCTCAGCAGAGATGATGGGGCATAGCTGGCCAGAGGGAAGTGGATAGGGGACATGGCACCAAGTTGTTCTGGAATTCTGCCAGAACGACACTGGGGGCACTGTCAAAACGAAGAGAAGCAGTAATGGACACAAGTAGTGACACAATCTGACTATAAAAAAATCCCTCTAAATAAAAAATGTTTGTTTCGTGTTTAGAATAGTTTTCTGTTTTGGTACTGTATATTCCTCTTTGAGGTTACACAAAAAAATCTTGTGTTTGCAGAATTTAGAGGTATTCTAAGGGGAATTTTGGGCTACAGAAAAGGAGGGAGGGCGAGGATCAGGTGGCACCAGTGATTATGAGATTGCAGTCAGCTTTCACTCAGATGGAAAAACCTTATAGTCCGAAGAATACTATTGTTATTGCTGTTCATAAAAGAAATGTTACGGTTTCGGCCTAGTTTTTATTTTTATTTTTTGTTGTTGTTTTTGTCAGGCCAGCGTTCGGAAATTAGAATAAATATTGTCCTGTTATGCACACAGTGATGTTTGGATTTACTTAAAGGGGTTAGTACCTTGGCCATGTTTATGTGTGTGCGTGCGCGTGTCTGTGTGTGTGTTCCGTTACCTCGCGCCTCCCTTTTGAGTCGTCGGATCAAGGTATAACTCTTGATTGATATCAGACCACCTAAATGTAGATTCTGCATTTTATTAACAAGAAATGTACTTTAATATATAAAATAAGTCATGAACATCAGTGGAAAATAAACTCTGTAAATCAACACACAAATCATAAACTTACTGGACTTTACATACTTTCAATAAACGAGCATGAGACAAACGCATGAAACCTAAACAGTGAAGCAGCAACATGCCTGGATATAGTTTCTGATTACAGCACCTCTTAGTCTGCAGTGTTAATGAATCAATTAAAGCACTGGCAAAAGCATACTTTCTTTGTTCATTTAGACATTTGTCACTTGCATTCGCGTACTATGTCGGTTTTACTCCGAGAGGAACAGCCGCAGACAACAGACACAGGGAGAAGCTGAACGAAACGACGCTAACAGGCAGCGCGCGCTCCCGCGGCCGTATAATCAATTTTTTGGCAGACATTCACTTTAGGGCACAACACCGGGACCTCCCGCTTTACAAATTCAGCACGGCTCATATGTCAGACCCCGGCCTTTCATCCCTGTTTTCCTTTCTTTGACAGCTATAGATATCAGATAAGGATTCAGCCAACAGTAGATGAATCAATCGAAGGTCCCGATATTAAATTCAAATATTTAAATATTTATTCAAACTGGAAAGATTACATGAAAGCCCTGCTGCTTGGAAGCAAAATATATAGAAATGTGGGGTGACGCAAGACTTTTGCACAGTCCTGTAAAAAGTAGTAGAATCAAGGGTTACGTTTACTTTGCCCATCAGGGGTTTTGATCAGCTGTTCAGATGAAGATGTTCCTGAGACCACTAGTATTAGATCATTTAAGAGCAGTTTGTCCTGTCTGTAGCCAACATCTTTCCTCCTCCTGATTCTGTCTGTTTCCAGTTCAGAGTGGGGTGGCGACAGCCGGCTGCTCAGTCCGGCTGTCAGTTTTCTATTTTCTCCTCTCTGTTTCTGCAGCTGCTGCCTGTCACTCCGTTCGACTTCTGGTGGAAGGTCGGTGTGTAAAAGGTGTCAGCACACTTCTTTCCTGCCAGTCGGCCATGGAGCTTCAACGTGCAACACTCCCAACTGTGTTCCTGCTCATGCTGCTCTCAGCTGGTGAGTTAATGGTGGTTTTTTAAAATTTGACACGACAGTTCTCATATCATATGTTATGCGTTTGCTTTTACCCCAAATATTAGTATAAAATATGTTTAATTTGATAGAGAAAATGGCTTGAATGTTTTTGTTTTTGTTTTTTTACTTTGTACAGTTGTGTGTTGGCTGTAAATATCTAAATTATAAATTTTTCAATTTTCCACACATTACTTACTAATATTATTAAAACGGACACATGCAGTCTCAAAATAGTCCAATTCAAAAACATAATTGATCGTTTTCTGTCACTGTACTGAAACTAAACATGAACAAAGTTATGTGGTAAACTGTTTTGATGGGAACTGTATTCCGGTTACTGTATGTGCAATGAAGGCAGCAGTGTTGGTAGTGTAATCTGTAGAGCAGCTGCTTTACAGTGAAATATGAGCAGCAAGAAAGCATCCACACACACTCAGATCCTGTTTGTTTTCATCTGCATGTGTGAATACCAAGAAACCTTTTCACTGGATGTATCATCTGAACCAACGAAGGTCAGAAACCAAATAAAATAAAATAAACAACAAGTAAAACCTTGAGCTGCAGGAGTTTGTGAAGCATTTTCTAGACAGAAGAATAATTAAATGCGTCCTTAAAAAGAAGACATACTGATCCATTAAAAAGCAGAAAGATCTCTGTGGTGAAATTCCACTTCTTAAAACATTTTTCAGATGTGCTAGAATATCAGTCATGAGTGAAGCAAGCAGTCAGCACCTTTTTGCCAATGCTGATTCTTAATAAAAGATTCTTGATAAATGGTAAACCATTTCCTTCAGCTTGTAGGATGAGGTTAATTTATTTGGGTCTGTCTAATGCTATCCTTTAGGAACACTAATAGTAATAATAATATTATAAATATTTTGTTGCATAAACAAATACTGTTGGGATTGGTGCATGCCCAAACTGATGTGTTGGACACCACAAATGTATTGCTTTTCATTGAGAAAACTGATGTTGTTTTTAACTACCCACAACTCCCTGTGGGACATGGGCTGTAATTGTGAGAATTGGGACCATGTAATTATCTGATCTTCAGTGAGATCATGAACATTATGAAGTGATCAGTCTCCATGAAAAGTAAAAAAAAAAAAAGTAAACAAAACAACTCTTGGTAAACAACTGTTTTCAGAACCCACATGCAGCTACATTACGGCAAATCTGTTCCCTGTCTTCACTGAACAATATGTTTCAAATTTAGGTCAAGTAAAGACGATTAATAATTTCTTAAATTATGAGTCCATTTTCTCATACTTATCCGGGGTCAGGTCATGGGGGCAGCTGCCTAAGCAGGGAAACCCAGACTTCCTTCTCCCTTGCGACATTCGCCAGCTTGTCCGGGGGGACCCCAAGGCTCTCCCTGGCCTTCCGAGAGATGTAGTCCCTCCAGCAGATCCTGGGTCTTCCCCGATGTCTCCTCCATGTGGGAAATGTCCAGAATGCTTTATCATGGAGGCGACCAGATGCCCGAGCCACCTCATCTGGCTCCTCTCAATACGGAGGAGCAGCGACTCTACTCTGAGCCCCTCCCAGATCAGCATGCTTCTCACTCTATCTCTAAGAGAGAGCCCTGCCACCCTGAAGAGAAAACTCATTTTGATCGCTTGTATTCACGGTCTTGTTTTATTTGTTCACTACCCACAACTCGTGACTATAGGTGAGGGTAGGAACGTAGATCGACTGGTAAATTGAGAGCTTTGCCTTTTTGGCTCAGCTCCTTCTTCACACGATCAAAACAGAGTCCACATCTGGAGCACTGCAGGCACACCAATCCGCCTGTCGATCTCCCGCTCCATCCTTCCCTCACTCATTAACAAGACCTCAAAATACTTGAAATCCTCCACTTGGGGCAGTTTTCGATTTGGAGATGCTCATTCTCATTCCCAAAGCTTCACACTCTGCTGTGAATCGCACCAAAGAGAGCTGAAGATCATGACTCGATGAAGCCAATGGAACCACATCATCTGCAAAGAGCAGGGATCCAATCCTGAGGCCAACAAACCAGATCCCCTCAACACCTCGGCTGTACCTAGAAACTCTGTCCATAAAAGTTATGAACAGATTCGGTTACAAAGGGCAGTCTTGGACTGGTTGAGCAAACTCCCATGCCCAATCGAAGACCCTGAAGAGGGTGTAAAGTTGGTCCACTGTGCCATGATCAGGATGAAACCCACGCTGCTCCTCCTCAATCCGAGGTTTGACTATTTGACGGATCCTCCTCTCCGGGACCACTGAACAGACCTTACCAGGGAGGCTGAGAAGTGTGATCCCTCTGTAGTTGGAGCCCATCCTCCAGTCCCCCTTTTTGATGAGGGGGACCACCACCCCAGTCTGCCAGTCCAGGGGATCTCTCCCCAATTTCCACGAGATGCTGCAGAGGGTTGTCCACCAAGACAGCCCTACAGCATCCAGAGCCTTAAGGAACTCCATGTGGATTTCAAAAGCCCAATAGGACTCTTTCATCAGCTTGATGGTTTACCTTACTATTGGTGTCTACCAACGAGTTTGGGGATTTCCGCCACGAAAAAGCATTGACAACCTTATGGCCTAAGCTAGAGTTGGCCGCCTCAACAATAGAGGCATGGAACACAGCCCACTCAGACTCAATGTCCCCCACCTCACCCGGGACATGGTTGACACTCTGCTAGAGCAGAGATGGGAGTTGAAACTCTTTTTGATAGGGGGCTCAGCCAGACATTCCCAGCAAACCTTCAAAACATGTTTGGGTCTGCCAGGCCTGACTGGCATACTCCCCCACCATCTGAGCCAACTCACCACCAGGTGGTGATCAGTTGACAGCTCCGCTCCTCTCTTCACCCGAGTGTCCAAGACATGTGGCTGTTTGATGATACAACTACAAAGTCAATCATCGAACTGCAGCCTAGAGTGTCCTGGTGCCAAGTGCACATGTGGACACTCTTATGCTTACATCATGGAATGTCCTTAATGAACATGGACATTCCATGACAAGCACAGAAGTCCAATAACAAAACATCACTCGGATTTAGATCAGGGGGGCAGTTCCTCCCAATTATGCCCCTCCAGGTTTCACTGTCATTGTCCACCTGAGCATTGAAGTCCCCCAGCATAACGTGGGAGTCCCCGGAAGGAGTGCTTTCCGTCTCCATCAAAGGATTTCAAAAAGGGTGGGTACTCTAAACTGTTGTTTGATGCATAAGCACAAACAACAGTCAGCACCTGTCCCCACTCCCGAAGAAAGAAGAAGGCTACCCTTTTGTCCACCAGGATAAACCCCAACGTACAGGCGCCAAGTTGTGGGGAAATGAGTATGCCCACACCTGCTAAGCGTCTCACAGCAACTACAGAATGGAAGAGAGCTCAGCCCTTCTCGAGGACGGTGGTTCCAGAGCCCAAGCTATGTGTCGAGGTGGATCCAACTATATCTAGCCGGTACTGCTCAACCTTGCACATCAGCTCAGGCTTCTTTCCTCCAAAGAGGTGACATTCCACATCCCTTGAGCTACCGTCTGCTGCCGAGGATCAGACCGCCTTTGGCTGCTGCACAGCTCACACTGCACCTGACCCCTACAGCCATGGGTGGCCCTAGCAGGGGCATAAAGCCCCTGACAACATAGCCCCTAGGATCTTCAGGACACTAAACACCTTAGTAAGATGGCAGTTCAAGAGGAGTAAAATCATGAGTGTCAGGCTAAAAAAGAGACTGAGGAAGGTTTTTTGCTTGCTAAGTATTCTTAATGAATAAGAAAGTCACAAAATGGCAGATGGGGGCAGATACTGCTAGCTCCTTCAGCTGTTTCAGGCAACATTTTTTGATGATCTATGCTGGCCGATAAAGTCCACAGCTTCTGAACTATTTTTACACAGCTTTTAGTACTATGTATGTTCAGGCAGTGAGGGGTAGCATCCCAAGCTGCATCTTCCGAGAGGAAAAAACCCATAACAAACTACAGATTGACCTACAGGAGCAATACCCCCAGGGATTCCCGAGAGGGGGGGGAGAATCCCACCGGATGGACCAAAGGATGACAACACATGGAAATGGAAATATGATGATGACTATGGTATGCATATGTGGTTAGATATGCAAGAACCGACATGGCCTGCGGATCCACCAGGCCAAGATGAAGTTTGTGCAGAAAGTTCTGGTGTCACAGCGCGCAGGAACTACGCCTAGTGAGACGCAGGAAGAGCCTGGCCCGGAGTCACCCCACAGTGCCCGGAGCCTCCAGGTGACACAGGCACCAGATGCTTACAAGACATCAGAACATCGTCAGGTAAACCCGCCTGCTCCAAAGCTGAGGTCGATCAGCACCTCATAGAGACCTACAGCAATGAATGTAGAGAGCAAGAACTGAGCCCTTGCAGGTCCCTGATTGATCCACCTGCACCAATGCTGGATTTCGATGGGAAGGAGCCCCGTTGGAGAGAGACCCAGGAGGTAGTCAAAAGGGCGAGAGCAAGCTCTGCTCCTGGGCCTAGTGGAGTACCTTACAAGGTATATAAGAATTGCCCCAGGCTACTCCACAGGCT
>JBAMHW010000020.1:2498652-2524686 GCA_037177495.1 Rhadinocentrus ornatus | reverse complement strand
ACACAGGCGTGGTCACTCAGCTTATCAGGGAAGCCAGGGAGAACAAAGGCGACCTGGCTGTGCTGTGGCTGGACCTTAACAAAGCCTATGGATCCATGCCCCACAAGCTGATCGAAGAGGTACTGAATCAACATCATATCCCAACAGAGTTCAGAGACCTTATCCTGGACTAATATGCCAACTTTAGCCTGAGAGTCTCTTCTGGATCAATGACTTCTGATTGGCACAAACTTGAAAAAGGGATTATCAACGGCTGTGCGATCTCAGTCATACTCTTTGCACTTGCCATGAACATGCTGGTGAAGTCCCTCACCAAGTCTGGAGTTCGACAGCCACCTATTCGAGCCTTCATGGACGACCTGACAGTGACAACCACATCTGTTCCGGGTTGCAGGTGGATCCTAAGTGGGCTCGAAGAGTTGATCTCCTGGGCTCGTATGAGGTTCAAACAAGGTAAATCGAGGTCTCTTGTGCTGAAGAAAGGGAAGGCCAAATTAGCCTCAGTTTTAAGACAAGCGGAAGCAGTATATGAAACTGTAGACCTTCGTCCAGCAGCAGAACCTTGCGCCCCGGTTACTCTGCCCCCAATATTCGAGACACTTTCACCCAGCCCCACATCATTCTGCATCTCATCCTCACTAATCAAAGACAGCCTGCATTTTCACCTGAGGCTCAACTGTCTCTGAAGATGACGGAAGAGGAACTTGTTCATCTATAGCAACAGGATAAAGGCCACCACTCTGGAGCAACTCCTCAGGTCCACTCAGCCACTGTTTCATGACTTCTCTAAATGCACTGCTATATTCCATAATGCCTATAAGCCACTCATTTTGTTTATTTTGTTCATCCTCTGGAAGTAAAGGAGTCAATGTGTTATGTGACAGAGTTGCAGCTTCACAAAGTTAAATCAAACTCTCCATCTTATATCGCACAACAAAAGCATTGTCTCTTGTTTTCATCAGACTTTTCATTTCTGGAATAAGGGTTTTGATTTTATTCACAACCATTTTGCGTTCTTGCTGCAGTCTCTCGATTTTTTTCGCCAGAGCTTTAGCAATAGGCTTAATTTCTCGTTTCCACCTCAGCATTTATTTGACTAATTTTTTGCTTTCATTTAATTTGTATTTAAGCACATTTTCCGCAATGTCCAGCTCTCAATTCATCCGAATAACACGTCACATGTCCACAGCAGCGGTAAGTTTGACACACACACGTACGCACACAGTTCATTGTAGCTCACAAGAATGTTCCATACATGAACAGCCTTTTGATATCAGTGCACTGGGTAATCCTACTCACAACGTTAACCAAACAGTCAGTAAGTACCGATGATCACTGAGCTCCGATACACAATCCACATCCTTTCCATTCATCGACAATAACATATCCTCATGTGCGCTTACCTTGGTTGCGTTCTTCACTGTGTGTGTGTCTCCGTGATTTGTTTGATAGGCAGCCTGCGCATACCTCTGTCTTGTATCCAATACTTGATCAGGAATCCAATCGTTTGATATTAATCCTTATCCTCACGATCCATTCACTGACGCCGTTTCCTGAGGTCCTTAATATCGTGTTTTTTGTTGACAATGTATGGTGACTTCAAAATCCACGAAAACAAAAAAGTCACCGAGAGGCTGAAGTTGGGCCTTTCCTCTTTGTCTGACGCGCACATCAAAAACTCTGCTGAGATCCAAAATAATACTATTCATAACTTTATTACAAAAAGATAAATTTAACTTAATACAACGTGTACTAACTTAATCCAAAAGCAAAAGAAATAAATCGCAGCGGTTAACTAAGGTGGTGGTCAACAAAAAATACGGAGCCCACTCACCCTCTCTTTACCTGAAAACACACACATCACAGGTGTCTTAAGTAAACTAGGAAAACCACTGCCCATAACCATGTGACCAACTTAAACCATAAACACCTTGATACTAACACAAAACAAAACAATAGACAGAAAATAAAACATTTAACATTACAGATGTTTATGGCTCCTACACTATTTTTGTTAAAATATCTATTCAAATGTTCAGTAGATGTAGTCGGTAGGCAAACTTTTGACTTCTGCTTTATTATGAAGATTATCATGATTTCAAGTGTGTGCTCTACCTTCTGTAGTTCATATGTTGTGGATGTAGTTGTTGTGGCCTGAGTATGAAGTTTAAAGTGTGTTTTTTTGTGTGTCAGAGTGTTGGGGCAGGAACGAAGAGGAGCGTCTGATCAACTACCTGTTCAAAGAGAAAGGATACAACAAAGAGCTGCGGCCAGTCGAGAGGCAGCAGGACGCTGTTGATGTTTACCTCGCCCTCACTCTCTCTAACCTCATCTCTCTGGTACACACCTTCCATCTGTTTCCATTTTAAATTCCAGGCCCTACTTTCCAGAATAGTAGGGCCTGGAATTTATTATTCACTATTTATGCCTTTCGCAGTTTATATTTTTTGTCCTGTGTTATTTAGACTAAATTGCTGTATTTAAAGCTTCTTACTGTCTCATATGTATTTGTTTTCTTTTTTTTATTGTTTGTCAATTGTTTTGTGTAATGTCCTGTTTTTCTATTTTATATTTACTGTTGTTTGTTTACCTGCCGAGGGATTACCGGTGTATATTAGCTTAAAGCAAACTCTGGTGCAATCGTAATTTTATTTGTTCGAAGACTCTTTTTTAAAGAGTTGGTCTGTTTAATTGTGACTTTTTCTTCTACCCTTTCAGAAAGAAGTAGATGAGACGCTGCTGACGAATGTGTGGATCGATCATGTACGTTGAGGTTAATTCCTTTCATTGTTTACATAATTCTGGTTCTTTGTGTCCAATATCTGTCTGTGTGCCGTGACAGACATGGACCGACTACAGACTGACGTGGAATTCGACAGAGTTTGACGGCATCGAGATGCTTCGCCTGCCGTCCAGCATGGTGTGGCTGCCAGAAATTGTGCTGGAAAACAAGTGAGATTCTTTTTGGTTTTTACCTGCAAAGTTGCTCAGTCTGTTGCATCTGGAAGAAAATGTTCCCTGATTATGAAATCCAGCTGTTGACTTCTTGTAAGTCCCCAAATTTACTCTTCCAGAGCCCAGAGGAAAAGACTCGATTTTAGCCAAATATATCAGTTTTATACTATCGGCTTATCTCTTACCTCCGTTTCTTACTGGTGACGTCACTTCCTTGCTATTGTCGAAGTAACTGACATGCACAATGTCCCGTTGCCAGGTCAACAGATGTTCGACACCTTCTTCACCTTTGTGTCAGCTTCAGCATCTAACGTTGAAAGCCATATAAAGCTTGAACCGTGATAACAGTGAGCTTCTGTCTTTTGGAGGGGGATGTTCTCCCGCAACCCTTCCAAACAAGTCATACTCTTTCAGCATTCTTCTAATTATACTGTCATGGAATAACATGCTTATTGTGGCGTGTAGAGTCTGAGAGTCTGTAGCTCTTTATTTGTTTTGCAGTTCCTCTGAGCAATTGCATCTCTCTGATAATTGCTGAAGTGTTTCCCTCTTTTCATTGTGTTGACACACACCTGAATTCTGCATACAAACATTACAAACCACTAAACATTCTGCCTCAATAGAAGTGGTCACATTGATCAATAATCAAGTCCTTGGTAATCAGCATATGGCTAAAACCTACTCACTAAATTCCTGTGGAAGCAGTGAGTTTTCATTCACTGCTTCTGCATGTTAGTTTAGTTTTTGTTTAATAGATAATGTAACCTTTAAGACCTGGGAAGAAACAGGATTCATGTCCTTATACAAAGCTGTAGGTTAAAAAGAGGGTGTAGTCAGTGTGCGAACCGTGCCGTGGACTTGGGGGTGGGGGGGTAGTCAGCAAGTAGGAGCATAATGCCAACTGATATTATAGCTTGCCCCCACAGAACACATGAGTAACAATGCATAATGGTTGGCAACTATCATACAACAATAATACATAACAGGTGCGATTGTCCCTTGCAAATATTTCTTTACCACTCTTTTTGCAAAGACCACCTTTACGAAATCTTCTTTGGTTTACTTGCAGCAACTTCAACTGCCCTTTTGTGTGCCATGCTATCCCGGTGTTTTGCTTGTTTTTGTTGCCAAAATTGTTCTGAGCATTGCTGTTAAATTTCCCATTAATCCACTCTTCTGATAGATGTGTTCCAATTACCTTTTCTGAAAGAAGAAGAGTTTTTGCATCTCTGCATATAGTGCAACCAAAGACCTCATCCTTGTCAGCTCCGTTAGCCTTTTAGGCAAATCCTAATGTTAGGCTAACATGCTTTCTTTTGGACATTGCGTATAGCTAAGACTGCAAGTGTGTTAGCCATCATACTTTAGGCTACAGTGAATTTGTGAGCAATCAACATACATTTTATTGTCAGTATTATATAGCTCCCCCAAAATTTCATGTATCCTGTTAATAGGGGAGCTCATGTTTCATTAAGGGGAGCTATAGCTCTCCCAGCTCCCCTGTGGTTCGCACCCTGGGTGTAGTTTCTCCTTCACATGAGTGTATGCAGTGTGATTTTTAGACACTTGTACTATCTGTTTCTTGTTTCTTCCTCAGTAATGATGCCCAGTTCCAGGTGGCCTACTACAGTAATGTACTGGTGGATCCAAAAGGTCTTTGTTACTGGTTACCTCCTGCCATCTTTCGTTCCTCATGCTCCATCAACGTCAACTACTTCCCCTTTGACTGGCAGAACTGCACCCTTAAATTCACGTAGGACAGAAACCACACATCAGTGTACATAAAGTCTGTGGTACATTTAGCTCAGTGATAAACTCTTGTTTATACATTACCAGTCAAACAACTGACCTAATGGGAAATTGATCTAAATCTAATCTAAATTACTGTAATGGGAAATTGTGTGCAAACGTTCTTCGCATGAGAATACTATACTGATTTAGACAGTAATATGTTATCTATGGCTATGACTAAAAAAAGTAGTTAAATTGCAATATAAAAGTACAACTACTAAGACCTTTTCCTTCCTTAAAATGTATACAATTGATATTCATGTTACTCTGCAGGTCTCTGACCTACAATGCCAAAGAGATCAGGATGCTGCTGAAGGAAGAAGAAGATGAAACCAGCAAATGGACTGTAGAATGGATCGTTATCGACCCTGCCAGCTTCACAGGTAAAAATTCAGGTTATATTTAATAATGTGTCTTACTGAAATTAACAAGTAGAGGCACCAAAACTTGTTGAAGCTCTGTTTTTAAACATATGATGATAATAATCTGAATTTAACAACAGGTCATCATTCCTCTTGCCACACGTTTGTGCTTACTAAACCTCAGTTTATGACGTGTCTCTTCAGTTTTGTGATCCATGTGTCAACATGCTTGCAGATTTTAAAAGAAAATGTTCTTACAAACCTACAAAGAACATGAATGACAACCTGTGCTCACAATGAGAACATCCAACACACATGCATTGGTTTACAAACCTGCATGCGTTGCAGTTTATTTACTGACATTATGGGTTTATTTATTTATTCATTCATTCATTTACTGGCACTAGGTTGGCTTTGTACAAGTGAGCTATATTTATTTAAATTAAATGATTTGAGTTCATGTCACATGAGTAAATATTATCTCCCATGCTGTCAGGAAAAACATTATTTTTCTCTCTGGTGTAAGTTACGTAATTTTATTTAAATTAAACTTAGTAGGTTTTAAAAATAAAATGAAATGAGTTGTGTTTGTAGGAGAAGCACATCTGCTAGGTTCTTAAAATGTTGCTGTAAACTGCACTTAATACATAATCATTAAAATGAGATTATCTGAAACTTGTTCTCTCATGGGCAGAGAACGGTGAGTGGGAGATCATCCACCGGCCAGCCAAACGAAACACCTACAAACACATTCCCATGGAGAGCAACAAGCACCAGGACATCACGTTCTACCTGGTCATCAAGCGCAAACCTCTCTTCTACATTGTCAACATCATCATCCCCTGTGTGCTGATCTCCTTCCTAGCCTCACTCGTCTATTACCTGCCTGCTGACAGTCAGTGCTCATTCATCTCTCTGAACACCCTGTTAGAAATAAAGTATTTTAACCAAATTACAAAATAATGTAGTCTAGTTAAATTTAAACTGTTTTGGAAAACTCTGAACACTTTGTTTGGGTTTTAAAGCTGAAAACTGCTTATGTGTTTGGTATGAAGGTGGAGAGAAGATGACGTTGTCCATCTCAGTGCTGCTGGCTCAGTCTGTCTTCTTGTTGCTGATCTCTCAAAGGCTGCCAGAGACGTCCATGTCTGTTCCACTAATTGTCAAGTAGGAAAAAAACACAGTTAGCCCTGTTGTCTTAAAGGGTTTTAATTTGTCTTTGGCCACTGGATCTTTTTCAGACAGTTGAAAACATGTAACTGAGCAACCACTACTAAAGAAACCTAATGACACCACATTGCTACTGAGCTACAGACCCATCTCTAAACTTTCTTTTCTATGTAAGGCTTTGGAGAAAGTCATTGCTGCATAGTTGATATCCTTTATGAAGGAAAACAGTATTTTTAACAGATTTCACTAGCTCAGGGACCACCCTTGCTAGAGTGACCACTGAACCACTGCTGAGTGCAGATAAAGGAGATTGTGGTATTTTAGTCTTTTAGATTTAAGTTCGGCCTTTGATACTTTTGCTCTTAGCCTACTACGCTTATATCTCCCCAACAGAACTTTTTATATAATTTTGAATAATTTTATCTCCTCAGTGGTTTAGCTCAGCTGTGGTGTATCACAGGGCTCAATCTTTCGTCCCCTTCTGTTATGTACTTACATGTTGCTTCTTGCCCAGCTTATTTAAGCCCATAATGTGAATTATAATTACCATTTTTTATGACATTTAGCAGCCTTACCAGTCTCACGGTTTGTCTTTCTAACATTAAATCCTGAAAGGCCCAAAGTTTCCTTAAGTTTAATGACAAAAGCAATCTGAGGTCATTCTCTTTGTTTCCTAAATTCTGTAACTTAAATTGTTTAAGATAATATTACCCAAACTCCTATGAAAAGGAGAAATATTTGATGTTAATCTTGTTTTTGATGTTAAATCTTGTTTTTTCCAGCTAAAATCAGGTAATTTCTTCCAACTGCTGATTTTCAAAAGGTCATGGATGTTTTTGTCTATTCTAGCCTTGGCTAGTGTCATTCATTGTACTCAGGTATCAGTCAGGGCTCCATCTGTCACCCCGTAATGACCCCTCGATGGTCTATGGGCAAAAGAGGTCGTACCAAAACAAAGCTCGGAGACAGATACTTAAGACTTACCAAATTTATTTATAATAAATCAAATCAGGGAAGCCCGTAATATATACAAGAAAAAGAATAGCAACCCACAAGTATCTGGTAAAAATAATACAAACTCTGAACCCAAAATATAACTCAATAACATGAAACAAAACCAACCTAAAGTGTCCTGGTAAACAGGTAAAGCCAACAGCGGCAGTGTAACACTAATCCAAACAAAAAGCAAGGAAGAGTTTCTCTATTTGAGTCAAAACGTGCTCAGTCAAACACTTAAACCAAAAATCACAAGATTTGTCCCACAATAGAAATGCTATCAAGAAATAGCAAAACCAAATAGCCAACAAGGGTAACAAAGCAGCAGATCACACGCAGTGAGCAGTCCTAAACCAAAACCTAAACCAAATGGCAAATAAGACATTAATGTTAACAGGAACACATTTCCTGACTTAGTGGGAGGCAAATGGCCAACGCAGTCCAAAATAAGTCGTTCGAATGGTTCATTCACAACCAGTATTGGATGCAACGGAGCGCGTGAAACAGTCTGATTAGGGTTTCCCACCACCTGATAAATGTGACAACTGCGAATATATTTAGTAACATCCGATTTTAAACCGGGCCAGTAAAAATGTTTCAGGATGCGTTGGTAGTTTGTACTAATGTGTAGATGTTCTGACCATTCCTAACCGTCATGGGCTAAATATAGCACATGGTGGCGAAAGAGCATTGGTACCACGATCTGAGTTGTTACGTTCCAGTTGGCATCTGGGATAACAACTGGACACAAATGTCGCATTAGTACACCATCCTGGACAAAGAAACTTCTTGTCATCAAAGTTGCCTGTTGTTCACTTACCACGTCCTTAAAACAGTCCTGCAGTGTGGGATCCATTTCCCCTACACCTTCAGTCGAGTTGTCCTTTAAAGATACAGCGCCGGACATAATTAAATGGATTAAAACAGGGATCAGGAGTGTAGTCAACCAAAGTCACCTTACCTGAGTCTGGTGTGATAAACCCCACTTCTTTTGATTTGGGAGGTCTAGTGGTTCACTTAAATGAACAAAAGATCAATGGATTGTCTACTGCTGCTGTATTAGCAGATGAATATGTATTAATGCATAAAACTGTGTTCCAGACTTTTGTGAAATCATCCGAAAGGAGAAAATCAACTACTGCTGTCACAATCTAAAGGAAGGAGGTTCTAGACTGTTTTTACTGCCATAAAACCGGACACTTGATTGTGAACTGTCCCAGCTTGCATTGTATGAGCAGGGACCAACAATCCTGAGGCCACTGCAGAGCATGCGTGATGTGTTCGAAGGCAGGGAAATAGCAATTCACTTCAGCTTCTCGAACTTCCGGAACAAAAGATACAAATCGGGTGATATCCCGGGGACTAGTTGGCGAAGCAGTGATCACAGACCCTGTTGCTGAAACAGAGGCCTGAGATAATGCTCCAGTTGGCGCAAGCGTACTGCTTTATCAGCTTTAATAAATACACTCCCTGTTCACTTTTCTCCCCATTAAAAAATATCCCAGATGAGACCCCATTTCGTTAATTCAAAACACTGCAGCAAGGCTCATTACTGGTGAAAAATAAAAGTATGCTTTCTTCCCTTCACAGGTTTACTGTTAGTTTATGTTCATCTTCAAAACCTTAAATGTGCCTGACATCCAGCTCACATTCGCTGACTTGGTATGTTTCTTCCCGACCACTGAGCTCCACAGATAGTGCCCTTTAATCCATTCCCAGATCACAGCTTGTGACAAAGGGAGATCAAATCTGGCTTTTTCCATTAGAGCCCCCACCTTATGTAACTCTTTGTCAACTGCAACCTCTCTTGAGACCTTCAAATTCCTTCTTAAAACTGTTTTTGGAGGATCGTGGGTATTGTCTGATAAATACATTGTATATTATATTGCTGCTAATCTGGTTTTGCCATTTATTTGGCTTGGGATG
This sequence comes from Rhadinocentrus ornatus, assembly GCA_037177495.1. Classification (NCBI taxonomy): domain Eukaryota; kingdom Metazoa; phylum Chordata; class Actinopteri; order Atheriniformes; family Melanotaeniidae; genus Rhadinocentrus; species Rhadinocentrus ornatus. Next base: position 2,515,486 of record JBAMHW010000020.1, on the reverse strand, counting down.
CTATATACATAATACCTTGCAATTAATGTTACTGTTGTTATTATATACATACACAATGCTAATAAAACATTAGACTATGATATCAGTGGTTGGTTTAGATCCATATTTCAGAGCTTTTCACACTAGACCTCTTTGTACCAAAACCTGTAGGATGTGACTACATCGCAACATTTACATCACAAACATAACAGAATAGCATGTCTGCAGAAAGCTTTGCAGAAGCTACAGGCATCGGCACAGATAGGGAGCAGCAGGTGTGCTACCTGTCCATCATAGTGCATAACACTAAGTAAAAACTAAGCTGAGGCTACTGAAATGTTAATGCACTGCTGACTGTAGCTGCTTTTGTGTGTCTCTCAGATATCTGATGTTCATCATGGTGCTGGTTACTGTGGTGGTGTTAAACTGTGTGGTCGTCCTCAACCTGCACTTCAGGACACCAAGCACACATGTGATGACTGAGTGGACCAAGATGGTAACAAACACTTAACACACCTACATGTGATACATAACTGTAGCAGTCTCAACCCAGCCTTCAATTTTTTTATATGTGGTCGGGAAAACTGGAAAGAATTTATTAAAACAGGTAAAAACAACAATTCTAAAGTTTGAAAGTCAATATTTGCTATGGTTGTCTTTATGTTTATAACCACGCTGAACCCTCTTAAACATAATTACATACATAATTTATTTAAGTAGTTCTCAGGAATAGTTCTGCAGGCTTCTTGAAGGATGTTGCTGTCCTTTGGGGGTTAGCAGCTTTTTGTTCTGTTTTTTATTAAGATAATCCTGCACTATTTTAGTCGTGTTGAGATCCAGGCTCTGGGAGGGATTCATCCCTCCATCAGACCAGATGCCACTGACTTTCAATCCAGCTCTGAGTCTTGAGCCTGATTTCCACGCTCCACCTTGACTCTAACCCCCTTTTCTGTCCTATTGAGGTAGTGTCTTGTATTATTGTCTTGACACATATCTTGTACAGCAGTTGCAGGGTGGCTGTAACACGTATGGACTCCCTGGATTCCTCACTGACAATAAAATGAGATTCAACAGAAGAAAACCATACACAATGTGAATAAAACTGGCTCCACAATAGGCTGGTTTTTGGTTGGTTTGTGGTTGTAAGAATCTGTTTATATACAGATCTTTTATGAAATAACTTTTGCACTTTTACCAACGAAGATGGTAAATTTACATCTAATCAATTCAAAACGAAAAGAAAAAACCAACAAACAACACAAACTAGGTTTTTTTTATGTCAACTTCCAGATGTACATGTTTATTAATTAAATTGCTTATTGAGTAAATTGTATTGTGTGTGTCATCATGATGTAATAAAGTTTTGTTTATTTTGTGTCCAGTTTTTCTTGGAGCGGTTGCCACGGATTCTGCGTATGTCTCACCCGGAAGAGGCCGAGCCATACTGGGATGGAGCGTTGCCACGGCGATCCAGCTCAGTGGGATACATTGCAAAAGCGGAGGAATACTACAGTGTCAAATCCCGCAGTGAGCTGATGTTTGAGAAGCAGTCTGAGAGGCATGGACTGGCTAAACGATCCACACATGCTGCAGGTCCGCCTAGAATATTCAGCAAATGTTTAAAATGATATTTTTCTTCTTCTTTGTCCATTTGGGGCAGTAAAATTAACATTAACAAAACATATTATAACATATTAATGTGACATTTGTTTTGTTTTTACCTGTATCAAGGGATCAGTTCACTTTATGTAGAAGTAATCTTCTAGCCATTCAGCCACCACGTATATCAGCACAAACACCTCGTACAACACTAACTGTGGTGGGGGGTTGATGATTTGAGCTTGTATTTTAGTCAAATATGAAGCCATCTGTCTGAAACTGGGTCAACACAGCAGTAAATCTACAGGAGAATGAATCAGTGCTGAAATGATCCAGTCAAAGTCCAGACATGAACCTGATTAAAAGGCTGTGGTGGGGACTGTGCATGTACAAATATTGCAAACTTCAATAAACTGAAGCAACATTTTGCAAAAGAGACTAAAATTCTTCCAAAATCTTCCTGTTAGACTGATAATGTCACAGAGAAAATGTAGCATCATTGCATGACTGCAGACAGAAAAACAAGGATGTGTTGGTGTGATTGTGTAGTGGTGAAGCCGCAGGAAGATGGAGGTGTGACAGATCAGCTGTATGGAGAGATGAAGCCGGCCGTGGACGGAGCGAACTACATCATCAAACACATGCGCAACAAGAATGACTACAACGAGGTGGGACAGCAGGAGGAGGCTTTGTGTTTCTGCAGCTGGAAAATTGTTAACAATACAGCATACATTTGTTCTAAGTATGATTGTCAATCTAAAGAATATTTTTCCTTCTTTGTTTCCGCTTGCAAAACTTACAATAGATTTGACCATAATGTAGAAATGTGTAGCAGCACTGTGGTCTAAATACTTTTTCATTGTGGAGATGAAAAAAGTAAAGTTTCTCCACCTAATCTATAAATACATTAAAGGACATTTTTTATTGTTTCAACGAAAACTGAAAATAACCTCTAAAAGGCCATTTTATAACCAAACTTTTCACATGCTTCACTTCTTCACTGTGTTTTATAATATGCAGCCAGGTAGGCTTTGTTTAATCCTGCTGGGAAATAAACAAGCAGCTCTGGATGAATACCCATGCTGAAGCTCTGCTTTAGTAGAAAAGTAAACAGGTGGATGCTGTAACTCTGTCTTGGATTGTGAAGGAATCTCCATGAAGGAATTCTTCATTTAAAGGCTAATTAGGAGATGCGGTAGAAAGCTAGCAGTCGGAGGAGCGGAGGCGGTTTCTTCAGCACATTTATGCTTATGCCACGCATGACTGATCTTCAGTTTTAAAGTAACTGTGGGAGTGAAAGTTTAAAAAATCCACTTTACTGTCTTCACAGGAGAAAGATAACTGGAGCGGCATCGCTCGCACCGTGGACCGTCTCTGCCTTTTCCTTGTTACTCCAATGATGACCCTTGGCACCATCATCATCTTCCTCACAGGAATCTGCAACCACCCTCCACACTTGCCCTTTAAAGGAGATCCACATGACTACATTGAGGAAAGCGCACGTCTGCTGTAACGCTGAGAAATAAGTTGCTACAACTGTAGTTTGTTGGTCCTTAATTATTTTTATGTAACTTTTCCAGCTTCATACTGCAGCTGTGTGTTTTCTTAGTCTAAAGTTGGTCACTAAGGTCAGAATAACACTGTTTTACTGGTGTGGTTTTTAGAATATGTGCCCGTATATCATTTATTCTGGCTGTTGATCAGAGAGGTGAAACGTGTTGGCATGGTCTTTAATTTATCTCTATTAAAATGTTACACAGGTTTAATCCTACCAACACTTTCTGTTAAGCACAAAGAGAAACAATTATACATTTATCTTGTTATAATGTGTTATAATAGATCATGTATACCCCAATTTTTCTGTGTTGGAAAAATGTCTTATGGGTCTATACAGATTATGCTAGCAAGCTAAAATGACACTTGTTTATTTTACCTGCTTAATTATTGAAACAGTTCCCTAATTGACTTTATACATAAACATTACATTTCTTCAGTAGAGGAGAGTAGGAATAAGAAAACCTAAAAAAAAACTGTTGTTTTTGTTGTTGGGGTTTTTATTTATTTATTCCAACATTTTCATTTATTTCTCTAAACTTTATGCGTTTTGTTTGAAATTCCTGACATTTTGTGTCATAGTAAACTTATGTTGTAAATGTTTTCTCTCTTTTATCTTGTATGCCATGGTTTTTTGTGTTTGTTGCTCCAAATAAAGGTCAACTTAAAAAAAATGAAAGGAAGTCGGTTGAATTGTATGCAGTGGCGTGCACAGGTAGACACTAAGTGGTGCTAGAGCACTTGCCCTTTGCCCTCTAAACCGAGCAAGTGCTCTTTTCTAAGTTATTACTTTTGTAATAGTGTAAGCTGTATGTGGCCCACCGGCTTAAAGCTAGACGCTAGCCATCATCAATTAATGGGCAACCACCACACAAGCAATGGTAGAATTTTTCATTTGGTACAGCATGTAACGCTGCTGTAGTCATACTATTTATATTAGCCTAAAATTTATTACGCTTCTTCTAATTTTGTTGAAATATCTTAAAAGCTGTCCACAAAGTGGTGTGGCGGTAGTAAATAAGGTGCAAAGCTATATTAGCTAAATATATTATCAACATTAAGGTATTTCTATGTTACACTTGCAGTAATCTTGTATCTACCTCAATAGGCTATTATTAAAACTTTGACAATGCTAAATAGCTATTTAAATTTGCCTGCAGAACACAGCAGGGTACTGAAATAAGGCTATGACACTCACAGTCTGGTGTCTTACTGTTGTAATGTGTTTTTTTTATATATATATGTTAAAGCTGTTTATGTGACAGCAATTTAAAAAATGTGCTGAATTTTTGTCAGCAACTTATAACCTTAATACCAAAACCTAAAAATGAACCTCTTCTGCTCGAGAACTGGCGACCTATTAGCCTCCTTAACAATGACTACAAAATTTTATCTAAAATTTTAGGCAAAAGAATGAAAACAGTTTTAGATCACATTATTAACGAAGCCCAAAGTGGTTTTATGACAAACAAACATCTGATAATGTTAGACTTGTCCTTGACCTTGTTGATTATGATGATCTCTGTGATCATAGTAGTTTTAATTTGTTCCTAGATTTTCTTAAAGCTTTTGATACCATCAAACACAACTTCATGTTTCAAGCCTTAGAAAAATTAGCTTTTGGCCCTTATTTCTGTGCAGCAATTAGGATCATGTATGAAAATGCTAACTCCTTAATTAAACTCTCTTCAGGCATTTCTCCCAGATTTGATGTAAAGCGCGGCATTATACAGGGCTGCCAGTCTCCCCATACTATGCTCTCAATTACTCTCAGATTTTATTAAAATAAACCACTTGAAAGTGGTTTAAGCTGAAAAGAAAAAATCATTAGTCAGCTCTTTTACAGGATGCCTCACAAGTTCCTGCAGCCATTGCTATTATTAGGTCATTTTCCAGCGCCTCCGGTCTCCTCTGAAATGTCAACAAATGTGAGCTACCAGCTCTTAAAAACTGTAGTGCTCCTTCCATCTGTGGCATTCCTGTAAAGGAACTTATCTTGGCATAACTATTACCAAAAAATCAAGATAAAAGATGTTCTTTAAACTTTGACCCTGTCATAGAAAAATTGCAGAAAAGGTTTAATTCATGGCCCCAAAGGGATTTATCAATCAGGGGTAGAGTATTACTAACTAAAGCAGAGGGCATTTCTGGCTTGACCTTTGCAGCCTTGTCTCTTGATGTAAATAAAAAACAGCAGATTCTATTGATAAAATGCTTTATAAGTTTATATGGAAAAATAACATACACTACCTCAGAAACGGATGTCACCTCCTCTTTCTGTGATCACTCTGAAGAAGATTCACATCATCTTTTCTGGTCCTGTGATATCTCCTGTACTTATATATGTGAATTTATTTCCCATAAAATTGACTTCCATTTTACTCTTGCATATGTAGATGTGTTGTTTGTTTTTTCTTCCTATAGCCCTGCCAAATCCCGCCATATTATATAATTAATTTAATTCTGATACTTTCAAAATACAATATCCATAAATGTAAATTCTCAAATTAAAAGCCTTTGTTCTTAATTTTTGCAAAGGAACTTAACCAATACGTCATGGCAATAAAACTTTTTAAAAAATAGGAAAGGTATCAAAACCACCGACTTATGCCTGTTGGTTTTTTTTTTTTTTTTACTATCTGACCCCTTGCTATTGTCTCTGTTATTATCTTTGTTCATGTTCTTGTGTTGTTAATGCAATGTTTTGTAATGTACAATTGTCCTTTATATAAAAAAAGAAAAAAAGGAGCGTCAGAGCCGTCGACTGAAGAGCATTAATGTGACGTCATCAGACAGTGCTCGGTTCCGCTTCCGCTAAAATATAACCTGCCTGATGCATGCTACATGGGAACATGGCGGGTCCGTGGTGGGGACATTGTAGGAGATGGACTGCCAATTGTACCAGCTCGAGTTTATTTGAAGCGTTGTGGAATTTTAAGGGCAGATCTGTGTCTTCCTCCGGATTCTGTGTGAGCAGGGCGTCCTGGAGCTCCGGCCAAGGAAGCGAGGTGAGTTTGCACCGGGTGGGGAATGCTGTCAGCCCTGGAAGGTCATACATACCGACGAGCTTACAGCAAGTATTCCTGAGTGGTGGTCCAGTCCTGAGCTATTCTTCTGCTCGGTTCGTGACATTTCGTAACTCTATAAAAAATTTCGTCTGTCGCAAGAGTTTCCTGGATTTAGTAAGAACCTCTGAACCGAACTTGTTGCTTTTTTTCTTCAGTCACAGCTCGAGTAATAAAGGCTAACATTACAGGACATTTATAATAATCTGCCCTTGACTTGACCATCTGTCAGTTTAATACTTGTCCAAGAACAGCCTACTTCCCATTCATTTATTTTGTTATATACCCTCAGTTTTTTTTATTATATACCCTTTTTATTCATTCATTTGACATTGAGACACACATAGAGAACGTAATATTTCTAGAGCAGATCCATTCATTTTACAAAATGATTAAAAATTACTTTATATTAGAAGTTTCTCTACAGCAGACTTAAAGATATTTAAGCAGAACCCCTTAAAAATGATTAAAAAAAAAAAAGTTTTCTTATGATGCATTGAACAAGGGTGCTTTCAGCCGATTCCTCCCACAAATAAGAAGAACTTGCATAAGGATCTATATATTTCTAAGTCAGCTCTAGATCTTCAGGAATGAAATTTTTGCTTTGTAAAACACACAGATATCTGTATATTTATTTAAATAAATAAATTTTTAAAGCCCTGCCAGCTAGAACACACAAATCTCTTTAGCATAAAAAAAAAGAAATTGTATGAATTTGATTTGTATGAATATTTATTAAAGGTCTACAAATGATCACATTAACAGCTCTGATGTGCATCTTCATGTTATCTTGTAACTTTTAGGGGAAGCCACAATTACCCATGGAGATCCACTCAAAACTTCTAAACCTAAATCAGTCTCTTATCAGGTGAGCTGTACTAGCAGTAATACAGCATTTATTTATTTACAATGGTGGTTCGGTGTTTAAGATGCAAATTCTGGCAGTCACAGTGAAGGTTGTGCTTGCTTTTCGTTGCAGACACACTTCTCCGTTGCCGTTTCCTAGACTGCAATCTTGCTGTTGCAGAAGCACACACAGCGATGCAAAGCTGAAGGACCCTTTCATGTTAGCCCAGAAAGACTTGATGAGTTTATATGAAGACATTAAAAAGGTGAGTTGCTGTATGTCTGGTAATGAAAATTTCAGGAAAGCATAAACTAAACCAAAAACATGTTTCTCTCTGTCCTTCACAGGAGCTTTTTGTTTCTAAAAAAGAGCTGAAGTATCTATGCGACTACTACTTTGATGGCAGGGGTAAGGCTATTCGACCCATCATCGTCATCCTGATGGCCCGCGCCCTTAACGTCCACAGCAACGGAGCTGGGTAAGTGATGGCAGCTAGTTGCCTTTTAGTGGCAAAGTTGAGCCGATTCAGTAGTAAGCTGCTCAGGAGATGCACCTCACCTTGTGATGACTCTCTCCAAGTCACCACAAGAAGCAAAAAGTTTTATTTGACCTGACCTTCCTTTAATGTGCCATCTGTTTGTAGAGATCTGCTTCCGGGGCAGAGGGCGATAGCTATGATCACAGAGATGATTCATACTGCCAGCCTGGTGCACGATGACGTAATAGATGGATCAGATGAGCGAAGAGGAAAGAGGTCAATCAATGAAGTGTGGGGGGAAAGAAAGGTAAGGTTTACTTTTCTTTGTCCTGACTGCGCTTTGTCTTCTGGTACAACTTTAACAGCCTGTTTTCTCTTGCAGGCCATCTTAGCCGGAGATTTTATCCTCTCAGCTGCCTCAATGGCCTTGGCACGCATCGGGAACAACACAGTGGTGAAAGTGCTCTCCCAAGTCATAGAGGACTTGGTGCGAGGTACAATACAGCTCTAAAACTGCTAGTGCACGCCCCCCCCTCTTAATTTTGCTAACTTGTGGGGTCTTAATTCCAGGGGAATTCATGCAGCTAGGCTCCAAAGAGAACGAGAACGAGAGATTCAAACATTACCTCGACAAAACCTTCAAGAAGACGGCGAGTCTCATTGCAAACAGTTGTAAAGCAGTATGTACGTTCTGTCTCCACATTAATAACGCACAGATGGAGAAAAGCCTCTTTTTCTACTCTTTATGTTTTTTGTTGACTGCCTGCTCTTTATTTGAAGGTGTCCATTCTGGTAAACTCTGATCCAGACGTTCATGAAATAGCCTACCAATACGGGAAGAACGTCGGCATCGCGTTTCAGGTCATTTCTTATCCACGAATCCGATCAGCGTTTAGTTGTGACTCCTGAAGGAATGAGAAGCATCTGGAAGAATAAAGGGTGTCTGTGTTTATTCTTGTGTAGCTGGTAGACGATGTTCTGGACTTCACATCAGGAGCCGATCAGCTGGGCAAACCCTCAGCAGCCGATCTGAAACTGGGTTTGGCCACAGGACCAGTCCTGTTCGCTTGTCAACAGGTGAGACCATTGAGGACACATTGAAATTCATAAAATAAATGCTTCCAGCTACGAGGTCATCTCAGTAGATAAATAAGTGACGTGCAGATTGATGCTGAAATATGAATTCATCCAATACAACCTATTTGTATAGCTTTTATTAATATGTACTATATATTTATAAATATATAGGTTATTAACAGGAACACTGACTGCTGATCAGGTCCATAAAGCTGCCGTGTGTGGAGATACTTCAGCTCCACAAACGGCAGCAATGCGCTGTGTGATGTAAAGGAAAACCAAAAACCTCCTTAAACATCTGAGAAGCAGCCATAAGACAGAAGCAGTGGTGACGAGGTGAGAGGAAGGAGTTCTTTGGGGCTGCAGGCAGGTATCGGGTACTATCCAGGTACAGAGGGAGAAAGTGTGGAGGTGTTGGTGACTGAATTTGGGGAAGGGATTTACATCTGTTTACCAGGTTTAGGTTTTTGTGTTGATGTAACAGGAGTTTCCTGCTTTCTTAGAAATACAGCTTCCCTTTCCCATTTTGTTCAAATGTTCTGTAATATGGTTATAAAATAAGTACTAAAATGAGTAAATGTTGCATTAATTAGCTGCATGAATTCAGCTTAGAGTAATACGTCTGTCCCACATTAGACCATTTAAAGTAAATAACAGAGCAGGCGTCATTAAAATATTCAGTACTTGTGATAAAATGTAGACAGTCTCACTATAGCAGATGTATGAATAAATCACATTTTTTAAATATTTGTACTTTTAAGTGAACTCTGACGAACTAACGAAGGTGCAGATAACTTTTATAAACATCTTTATATTCTGTCATGGGGAGATCTGGTGAGGAAACGGAAGTTCAGAGAGGACAATAGATGGGAGTGGTGCATGTGAAACACAAGTTGCTTCTATTTTTAAATAAATGTTGGTCGTCATTTTGGTCTCTTGAGGTGAGCGGGTGACGATGGGACCTCGGTATTTCTGTACGGCCCTGAGTGAGACTAAACATGCATTTTACTTGTCTGTGTTTACAGTTTCCTGAGCTTCATGCAATGATCATGAGACGTTTCAGCTCCAAAGGAGATGTAGATCGAGCCTGGCAGTACGTGCTTCAGGTAAGACTAGTTAATAAAAGCTATTCCCCATGAATCTGAAAACTATTTAGACCATTGTAGGTCTGAAGAAGCATTACTAGCAAAACTTTTACCGGTAGAAAGGATAAAAAAAAAAGGAATAAAGTGAGCAACAAGGTGTTTACTCTGTTGCCTCAGAAGGAAAAGCTCAGCGTGGCTTTCTGATGCTGCTCGTCCACGCGTGGCAGGTTAGGTGAGCGTCAACATGCGCGGTTTAATAACAGGCGGACGTTACCTCTTGCCAGATGAGGCCACGCTCCTCACACTCGACTTTGACTTGTGTATTAGCTGAGACCTGATGGGTCGCGTCTCCTTCAGACGTCATGGAGGAGCGAGGAGGCTGAAATTCTGCTGCAGGTCTACTCAGACCATCAGATAAAATCCACTCCATTGCTTTATCTGTAACTCTTCCAGTTCCCGCCACTCAGAGGCAGCTCTGCATCTTGATGATGCACCGTTATTGGTCAGGTCATCAGCAGTATCTGATTTATGAAACTACATCTCTACTGGAACATAAACTTGCTTGTGTTTTTACGTCTCAGAGCGACGGCGTGCTGCAAACCACCTACTTGGCCCGGCGCTACTGTCAAGAAGCCATCAGACAGATCAGCATGCTCCGGCCGTCCCCGGAGAGGGACGCCCTCATCAGGCTCACGGAGATCGTGCTGAACAGAGACAAGTGACCCTCCACTGCCGGCCTTCTCATCAGGCAGCTATCTGTAGAACAGCAACACACCCCCACCTCCGGTGTTGGAGCAAGAAAGGGTGGGGAAAAAAAAAAAAAAATAAAGCAGCAAGAGGGGGGATCGGAGTTTGGTTTTGAAGGATCCCTGGTGCTGGAGGTCTCTCTGAATCTATATTTAATGGCTTTCTCCACACCACTCCCAAAAATATTGTACTTGAAGAAAAGCCACATTCTTAAATACAAACAGTTTCTACTGTGATTTCAGTTCCTAAATAAATCAAACTAAAATAATAAGCAAATGGCACTGAAACCACAAACCTACTTCATTCAGTACTGTAACAGCCGGCTGTTTGTTACAAGCTAGTCCTGAGCTGGTAAAGCTGGAATTCCAGATAAGATGGAAGTTTAAACAAAAGTTTGTCCGGATGACACCCGTCCACACCTCAAAGGCCAAACAGTCGCGTGTCTTTTTAACTTTGTCGTGAGGTTACTTCTGTACTGCAAAGTGTCTTGCAACAACCAAGGCCTTAACATCTGCAATGACCATGTGCTCAATAAACCAACTTCATTTTTTAAATTATTTAAGCCAAGCTTTCTTTTCTTTTTCCATTTGCCTCTGAGTAATGACACGAAGCATTTGTACATAGAATTGTTTATTATAAAAGGCTGTACATTAATTTTTCAATCATTATATACAAATAATGAGCAGAGAGAGAGAAGTGGATTTCAATACTTCTACCAATGAAATAGTTAGTTGGGGGGGGTAAAAATGAAACTGGGACAAGAATCAAGGCATTTAGCTGCGAGATCCTGAGCGTGACCACTGCAGGAGATGCAAATAGTCAACACAAGGAGGGGGGGACAATGCATTGAGGATGATTCCTGAGTGACATCTAATAAAAAGTGGCTGATTTGACTGGAGTTGCTGCATTAATATGTACACCTGTGCAGCTCAGAGCCGGTCCTTGTTTTAAGACTGAGGAGGTATTGGTTGGTTGTTGGTCTGCATTAACGGTCACATGGCAGTGTGAGGCAGGACGACTCGAGTCCACCACTACACACACCTTTCCGAGATATATTCCATGAAATAGAGCCTACAGATTGTGTGTGGATTAAAGTAACAGCAGTGATGGTTGGAGATGAGATGCTGTAATCGTCCTGTTAGTTCTGACTCTTCTTTAACAAAATCTTCTAAATTCCATGTGTGTTGTTTGTAGTTGCTTTACGGACCACGTCTTGGTGGTTCCAACTTAATGTTCTTTAAATTCTTTAGATAAACCTGAAATGATCTGTTTGCACAATGAGCTGTGCAGATTTATCCCTTTTTAAAGGACAGATCGTAAACATGAAGGGGCCAAACTGTTTAGTTATTAAAACTGTCAATTTCTCATCCCAATAAGTAGAATATGTCTAATTATATTCAGTCATTTAAAATCTGTGATCATTAATCTCATAGCATTTCAGCCTCTCATAATGGTTAAATCTCCAAAATCTGACTTCGATAATAAAACTCACCACTTCAGAAAAGAAGCAACAACATTTTCAATCTCCGCAGATGCTGATCTGATTCTACACATACCGGCAAACATCAGGAGAAATATCATTTAAAAGGAAATTCATGTTGCTTCAGAGGCTGAGCAATAAAAAGATTAAAGTTTTAGGTTTTGCAGAAAAACAAGAGATCAGGTTTTAGATTTTCTTCGTCTAAATCAAAGTTTCCCAATCCTGCTTCTGCAGACTCTCAGCCTCCTCCACACCCGGCCCAACAAAACGGATCAACAGGCTTCTGCAAATGTCCATGACAAGCCCGGCCGGGTGTATTGAAGGAAGGAAACACCCAAAACAAGCAGGGTAATGGATCCTGAGGAACGGGATTGGAAAACTCCATTTCCTGTAATTCTCTTGAGGCTAATTGGAAAATCTGGTGAAATTATACTTTTACAAGAAATCTGAGCAAACTGGGGTCAAGCTGGACAGAAATCTCCCCATCATGCTATTCACGCCAGCAATGGAGTCTGCAGAGGGTTGTAGCAACCAATAACACGATACCTGCAAATGTCATTTTGGCCATAATAAAACCCAAAACACAAGTTGCTAATACTTTAATAAGTTACGCTACTGGTTGGTTATTGGCCTAATGGGACAAAAGTCCTTTGATGTCTCAACTGCAGCTGAAAATGTAATAATTTAAAAAATGAGAGAATTTCTCAGAAATAGAAGATTTTTGTGCAGTTTGCTCAGAAAAAAGGTGTGATTACGTTATTGGCTTCATTACAATCACAATGATTGGTTACAAGAGCTTTTCATCATCTCTGGTCCTTCATGTCCTGCAGGTTTTAGACGTTTCCCTGCTTCCACTCACTTGGCACAAAATAATGACTCAACAGGTTTGTGCAGAACTTTTGAGCAGGGTTTTTGGGAGATCCGCCTCATTGATTGCAGCGTGTTGAAGCAGGGGAACACGTAAAACCTGCAGAACCCTGATTTAAATGCTTGAACATGTCCTTTTGTTTCCAACATGATTTTAAATCCAAGTTTTAAAAGTGAGATTGCAAAAGGCTTCAGATTTACTTAAGAATGAAAAGTTCAGTTAAAAAAGTTAGAGGTAAATACAATTACAGCATAATGGCAACAAACTTAATTATATTGGCATGCTTTTTACTCCAAAACCGATTCTCAGAAGGATTTGGTTCCTTGAAATACCATTTACAGTATTTAAACGTCTGCTCACGTGGAGTCGAGTAGGGCGCCGCGATGAAAGCAATCGTTAGACGTCCACAGAATTTACATCGCAGGACTCCGAGTGGCTGCAGCTCATCTTATATACAAACACGTCGACTGAAGGTGCTTATGTGGTGTTTATTTGTTCCATCAAAGTTAATTATTAAACTCTCAATCAGGAAATCTTTGTTCAGGCAAGATGTTGCTGCAAATCCGTCAGCTGCCCCCACAGGGCCTTTATCACACCAGTATAACTAAATAGATATTACTTTTTATTTTATTTGCAATCAGTAAGAAAAAAAACCTTTTTGCCATATCCAGACAATAAAAAAAATGAAAGTATCATACATTTATATCTATGCATGTCAGGAGTCGGATGGCTGCTGCCAGTCTGAGTGGATTAGGATATGACTGAATAAATAGACTATACTTCTACTGCCAGGTCCCTTCAGTCAGCGTAGTGCATGATGGACTCCACGTAGTTGCCGGGGAACAGGCCGGTGACGCCGTTGCACACGCCCTCGTACCAGCCGTCGTCGTTCTTCTTGACCACGTAGATGATGGCGCCCTCCATGAACGTCAGCTCGTCCTCCTTGTCCTTGGCGTAGTCGTAGATGGCCACCACTGCCAACAGGAAGGGGACATGTTTGATCGGTCACAGATGGAGGAAGTTAGGTTGCGACGACAAATGCTCGAAATTCTGAGCAAACCTTTCTCGACGTAGTTCTTGGGAGCCCACTGCGGGTCTCCGTCTGCGTAAGGGTCGTCGTAGTGCACGACTGAGGCGTCCTCTTCCTCGTAATCCACCGGAGGAGGCGGCGGAGGCGGAGGGGAGTCGTCAAACATGGACATGTCTTCCGGAGGAGGAGGGGGAGGCGGAGTAGGAGTGTCTGCAACTGTTCAGACAGAAAGCCGAGGAAACTCCAAATATTTATGGCTGAATTCATGAGAATAAGACGGGTGATGAAGATGGGGACGGTTGTATCATGCAGAATTATATGTGATAAAAGGACATGCAGAAAGATGCATCATAATGTGTCTGTCTGATGCGTTTTCAGGCATCCACATACAGAAAAAAGGAAGGTTAAATGAATCGTGCAGAGTGAATCATGCTTAAGGTTAAACAGCATCAACAATAAAACCTTTAATTTCACAAACACCAAACAATTCTTTAAATTGCCAAAAAGCTTTTTCTCTTTTTTCTTTTTTTTTTTAAATGGGATTTTTGGGAACTCCTCTCCTGCAACCATCTCTGGGTCTTTGAGGTTCTCAGTGGGATTCACTATTAATACATTTTTGTCTTGTTGAAAGGTCCAGTGCTGCCTGTTTGCCATCCTGAAGTCAATGCTTCCCCTTTGGAAATGTTTTCTTTTAAGTCCATCAGCTCATCTTTTCCAAGAAATAGGTGATTTATCACCATTAAACGAGCTTCTGCTACAAGCCTGAAGAAAACAGGAAAATCCTGGACTTTGCAGTATGACATGTCCGTCCAAAGTCCAGACCTAAAACAAACTAAAAGCTAAAGGAGTGAGGAGTCGAAAAATCCCACGAGAGACAAAGAACTGTTTGATTGCTCTGATGGCAAAGGAAGATTTTATAACTGATTAATAGAAAGTAGTGTAAATAATCTTGGATGTGGTTTGTCACATGGAGGCATAAGAAATCCTCAAAAAAACCACTGCAGGACGTTAAAGTTTAGTGCTGGTCCTCAAGGACCACTGTCCTGCAGGGTTTAGGTGCTCGGCACAGTCTGATGTAATTTTTTGTCTAGGATACATATATCAATATCCTTGTGGCTGTTTTAAGAAAAGCTAAATTCTCTCTATGTTAAAGTTAAGAAGGTTCTTTGTTTCCTCTATTTTTCCAGACTTAAAATTTTCCAGTACCAATTTCCCTTAACTGCATGAGGAAGGATTTATGTCGACATTACAGAAACGTCTTAAGGTAAAAGACTTGGGAGGTACAATCTTGTTACCATTTTACCCTTGGACTCAAATTGGTTTTATATACATGACTTGTGATCCAACACATCTTGCAAGAATCCATCCCCGAAGAAAACTTAAACAGCCAGAAATCTTCATTAATATACTAGAACGTTTCCAATTCCAAAAAAAACCCCGTCGTCAATTTAACTTCAGATTACATATAAAATTTTAGCATGGGCACCACTAAGTTTGCTCTTAAATTGTAGAAAGCTTCACTACAACACTTATTGCACAGTAACTTTGTACCAGCAGAAAGCCTTTATCTTGTCCACAACTTGCACTTTATCCTCAATATGATCATTTACTTCAGCACAACTCTGCAGGATTGTTCATACAGACATTTCTGCTTCAAGGCAAGAAATTAATCCAGGAATATAAAACGATGATGCTTATTGAAACTTATTAAGTATCCACAACAGACGGGCTTTACAGGATGCACAGGCGTGAGACATGCTGGGTGATGTGGAAGTGGGAAGAGTTGGCACAGATAAGGAGGAAGTTACAGTGTGGAGCCTCTTCACTTACTGCTCTCCTGCATCCTGGCCACAAAGCCAGTCAGAGGTATCTGTGGAGTCAGCTGGGGCATGGGGGGAGGAGGAGGAGCGACAGACACTGAAAGCCAGCAGAGAGGAGACAGTGACAAGTGACAGACGGGAGAGAAGAAGAAAAACAGACAGAGCCAGTAAGTTACCAAGAATATACAGAAGACAGTTCAGAGTGAATCCCAGACAAAGACACGCTGTAGGAAATATGAGCTTGAACACAGGAGAGTTAAATCATGTATGCTGCTGGATGACTGACTTTAAAAAAACATTTAGTAAAGTTGGTCTCAGCTGATCACACACATGAGTTGGTTGAGAAATTCATTGATGTCTGTCTTGATTTCACGTGGCATCTGGGGATCACCGGGGTCGGAGGATAAACAAAGGATTATGCTTTACTTTGGTCAATCTGACCCTTTCCACAACGGTAAATGCTGTCAGCAGCCACAGGGGGGCGCTGTTTGACTTGTTTCTCAACCTTGACCACAATCCAAAAGCTGAACTCCAGTCAGACGTTAACCAGATAATATGGGCCATACTTATTAAATTAAACAGGGACTGAGGCACAAACCCAAACAGACCTCTGGATAAAGACCTAGAAACCTGTCTGCACCTGCGTTTTCCTCTGAAGCTGTAACTGATTATCATACCTAGAGAAGAGAAACAATTGTGCAGTGCATGAATGCTCACAATGACAGGCCAAATCTGGAGGAGTAGTATTTAATCTAATCTCAACCAGGTGTTAATGCCATTCACAACATGTGACCACATTCTTGGGAACGGATCTAGGCAGCAAGCTTAGAAATCACAAAACTCATAACACATCTGAAGCTGCAAGTCATTGTGTCCGTTAGCAATATTCACTTCGAAAAAGGTTACCATAAATGAGGTAATGCTCATTTATAACAGGTGTAATGTTAATTAAAATGATGCATTCATATACACATTGCATCTGTTTACCACAACACAAAACCAGCATGAGAGTTCGGAAGTTATTTCTGCCCAGAAGTGATGCCAAAAACTGTGATATGCATTGTAAGCAGACTTGGAGCACATCTGCTTACATATCCAAGGAAGATACTTTATGCATCAATACTAAAGGCATCACACAGTTAGATAAAAAGCCTTTACTGCACTTAAAGGTAAAAGTCAATAATTCTGACTAAAAGGTTATATAT
>JBAMHW010000020.1:2473145-2493310 GCA_037177495.1 Rhadinocentrus ornatus | reverse complement strand
CCTGCCCTGTTTCTAACATAACGCCAAAATAAACGTCACTGTTAGATTGCATTAACTCACCTATCCAGCAGAAAGCTACAACCTCCGCGTTAGCTTTGAAGTCCCTCTCCTTATCAGCTGCCTCCATCTGGTAAAACCTGTACCGATGTTTACTCTTATTTTCTCCCAGTTATTATTTCTTTTTCTTTTCTTGGCTATTTTATTTTTCCAAAAACCCTCTCAGCATAGGGCTGGACGATATGGCCAAAACATGTATCACAATATATTTCTTAATTTCAGTTGATATGATATAATTCCGATATCGATATAAACAAAACCTCAGAAAAACGGCCAAAAATGCTCACAACAGATGCTGTAAAACTAAAAATTATTTTGCCAAGTTTATGAAACTCCTTCAGTAAAACATTTCAGAAATAAAAACTGTACAATAAATTAATGTTCACCTTTTATTTGTATTAACAAGGCTAAATACAAATAAGGCTATCAGCGTTGGAGCCTAGCCTAGCTTAGACTTCTACCTCACGCTGAGCAAAGTCAACTGCTCCTGGGCTTTTTATTCTTTTTCTTCTTTTTTTTTTTAACTGCTGCTGGGCTTGGTCGGGGCTCATTGGTCAGGCTCCGTGTCTGTGGTGTACATCATCACTTACGTAGCCAAAATGTTGCAGCTCTTTCTGTTCGGCTTAAACGCCAGTTAGTGAAACGCTGTAATCTTATACTGTATGTATATCGAAATATCGGAAATTTGTTTAAAACTCATATTGCCGTTATTGAATAAAAGTATATTGCGATATATATTGATATTGAATTATTGTCCAGCCCTACCTCAGCATGGTGCTGCCACCACCATGCTTCAACACTGGAACAAAACTAGACAGACACAAATGTTGGTTTCACTAGACTAAAACTAAAAACCTTTTTTCTCACGGTCATAAGTTTTAGAAGAAACATTGATGTGATGTTTACTGCAGAACAACTTCAGTCTGGTTAGTCTGCCATGAAGCCTAGACTGGCCGAGCTCGATACTGATCTATTAAACTTGGTTCCAGATAAAATATTTCCAGCTTCTCAGATAGAATTATCCTATCAGACCTGATTTTAGAAACACTGCCTCTGTGCAGGATGTAGGACATGTGAAGGCAGAATGTATGTCATCTCTGCAGTAAAAGCTCAGTTTCACCCTCTGTGTGACCTCGGGGCTTGTAGAGCAACAGTCAATCCCCTATCCGCTGTCTCTCACTGTTTCACGCTGCTCTTGATCCTAACTTCTGCTCCGATCTCTTTTCCCTCTTTCATCTCTGCACTTCAACCCATCCTCCCTACCTCTCACCCTTTACCCTCCCTTGACCTCTTTCTCTCTCGTCTTCATCGCCTGTCTTTCCCTAAAACCCCCCCAGCTAAGTCCCTGCTCGCTTTCACCTCCCTCACATTTCTTTATCCCTTTCCCCTCATCACCCCCCTCCCACCCTTCTCGCCTCTCTGAGCCATGTCAGTCCCACCCTAAGGCTTTCTAGGCCCAAACAACAGAGGATGATGGTGACGGTGGGAGCAAAGTGTCTGTGGGGGATAAAAGCCAAACAATATCATGTCATAAATCCATCCTAATCCCTCTAAAACTTACCCTTTTGGTTGCTAACCCATTTATCTCTCTTCCAGCTTTTGATTCCTCCATCCTCCTCATTTGTTTCAAAACACTGAATATTAAACCCTCTTCTCTGTCTGATGCTCCTCCTCCTCAACTGTCTTTTTCAGTCAGTATCTATACAAACACTTTATAAATCAACAGTTGATGACACAAAAATACAAAAATGCCGATAGCTCAGTCAGACAGCTGAAAAAAAAAAACCGCAATATTGTAAAGACGTGAATAAGTTGAAACACAGAAGAAGTGTTGCTGTAACTCAGTAAAAGTTTAAGAAGGTGGTTCGGGATAAGTACAGAGAATGAAAGTCCTACATGAACAATGGTTATTTTACAAATCGTCTCTGCAGGTTGGTTGTTTCTTGTAACGCATCGCCTGGAGGGAGGCAGTCCTCGGTACGTGAGGAGTCCCTGAAACCTCTTAATTAGCCATCTGACACAGACATTTAAAATGTAATTATATTCTGTTTATCTATACAAATGGTGAGCACGTAACTAAAAGCATCTTGAAGCAAGTGCTGATATAGAATAACTAATATAGATTAACTTAAAGCAGCTGAGAGGTTCTGCTCTTTCTATGCATATTCTATAAACCTACAAACAGGCTTTGAAGATCTGATAAGACTTCTATGATGGTCATGTTTATTATTACGCATGAGTGTTATAAATACATTATAAAGCATAATTGAGGCTTTCTTAAGCTTTAAATCTTTCCTTTTTTTTTTTTTTTAAATCTTTAAATCTTTCCTAATATTAACAACAAACATATTGTAGTGTTGAATTCACTAACAATCCAAAGTTTGGATGCATTTCTTCATTATGCTTGATGGGAAAGTGAGTCCAAACTTTTGACTGGTACTTTTTCTTAGTTTCAAAGTGACAACAGTCACCCAGTTATAAAGATGCATAACAGACTATAAACACACAATCCTTTTCCGTCTCAGCTACTTAGCATGCCTGAACCTAAATAATACACTTAAGCTTGACTTTGTGAGTATCACAATATTTTATGATGGAGAATTATTTGGATTGACTATTTTGATTATTAGAAATTTTTAGGGGGATGTCTTGGTTATTTTGTAAACTGATGGCAAATTTGGGGGGTATTTGATTTTGTTCTGATTATAAAATGCTGCTGCTGGTGTACAAGGCTCTGAATGGTTCTGGTCCAAAATATATATCAGATCTGCTGACGCCACATGAGCCAACAACACTTAGTTAAAACTAAACAAGGAGAATCAGCGTTTAGTTTTTATGCTAATATCTGGAACAAACTACCAGAAAACCTGAAGCCTGATCCAAACCTTAATTCTGCTGAATCAGGTCTGAAAACTCGAATTTACCACTGCTTTAAATTACGTTTTTTTCTTTTCTTTCTTTCTTTTACTCACATTGTACATTGATCGGAATGATGCATTTCCCACTGATGTCTGTATCAAATACATGTATTCTGTTTTCTGCTGCTCTATGTTTTAGAATTACTGTTTCTACTTAAATCTTTTTTGGTCATGTTTTTAATGCTTCTATTGTTAAAAGTATTTTTATTATTTCTTTTCCACCCTGCTGTAAAACTTTTAATGTTTTCTGTTAAGCATTGTTGAGTTTTTTTGTATATAAAATGTGCTATACAAAGAAACTTGCCTTGCCTTAGAGCAAGCACTAAATATTTTTCCCAATCAGAACTCAAAGCATAGCGATGACCACAGTTGTGAGCTTACTAAGTCACCTTACTAAGTCGTAATCCAAATAAATGTTTCCATCTTTTCCTAAAAGGTATATCCATCTCCATCTCCATGCCATCCACAGAAATGTTCCTCTCTCTCTCTCGCTCTGATAATTTCCTGATAAACTTATAATTTTAAAAATCATTTTCCGAATTTTACTGGCTATTTTAATGCTTCAGTCCTAAACAAGCTGTACACAGAGGAGCAGGACCATTCTCTGTCATGCAACCCAGACTCTTGCTGGCTGGAAGCTCATGTAGTTTTAAGTCAGATTTTAATGACAGCTGTCAGCTCATTGGAAATGATGGAACATTGTGTGGTACAGAAAATACTTTTAGGGGCTGAAGATTTAACTAAACTACTGAACTGGAGTAAATACTAACTGGTGAATTACCAAGAGCCCTTATAAATTGCAGCAATGATGTTTGTTGATTGTTGTTACAGGTGATTGCATCTGCTGTCGTCACCATGGAGCAAAAACACATTCATTGACTCAAGACAGCTGTGGTATATGTGTGGTATATTTAACTGGTTATACGCAGCACTTGTGTGCGGAAAACAGGAATTTCATTAATGCAAAGAGTTTAGAGATGTAAGAGTAGATGGTGAGGAAGATGGCTGAAGGTAGTTTAGGCCGAAGAATTTATTTATGCCTTGTGGTGTGTGCTGCAAACCAAACATCACATTCTCTAACGTACGTGCCGTCAGAGCTGATGCAAAAATCTAAATTCTGCAGAATCTGCATTGAAAATGTTTTTTTAAACACGGTTTGTGAGAGTGTAATCTTTCCTATATTAGATAAGAGGGAACATACAGCAGGAGGCTTTATTGAATTCAGACCTCAGCTGAGATTGACAGCGACTTTGAGCCAGTAGAATCAAATAATGATGCTGCAGCAGTATTAGCTGAAGATGGGGGAGCTGGTCAGCAAAGGTCCATTAAACGGACGTCCACTGTCTTCTTCGGCTTGCTAACAGCGCTGAGGAGCCAAAAGCTTCTCAAATTTGTTTTGCTCTCTCCAAACAAATTAAACCAAGAGTTAGAGGAGAGGAAAGAAGTTAAAGAAAAGGAGGGAAAAATCCAGTTATGTTATATTTATGAGCATCACAGTCAGCATTACAGGCTTTTTAGCTAATGAGCCGACTTCACTCACATCATAACTCAAATTTGATGAAGGCGCCTCCTGCTTTCTGCGCTAAATTTCTGAGGGAACAATCCCTGAGTGGAGTGTTTGAGGGTTTTCACGCTGCAGCTGACTTTCTCTTGCCTTTTTTTTTTTTTTTAAGCAGCACTTTATATTAAAGGCTTTTACAGATATTTATATCACAGTGGATCAGGCTGGTAACAGCCCCTCCAAACCTTGTCTGACAAATGCCCGATTTAGTGCAGCAGAGTGGAGGAAGAGGTGTGAAAGTGCTTAAAACTGCTGAACTAAAGGAAGAGATTAGAACTACCCAACACAGTGTTTTTAGAAAGGTGCATTTCACACGCTATTGAAACCCTAACATTGTATTGAGGTGGAGCTGAGACGCATATTCCACTTCTATGTGTCAAACAAGTGGATAGAAAGAGTAAAATTATCATAGTGGATTTTGGAGACTTTTATCCACAAACTTTGTTGTGCAAAAATCTTCAGATTTTACCAGCAGGGATCTGTTGCGTCTGGCATGATGAAGTTTCAGAAATATTGCATTTTCTCTGCACAAATATTTATATTTGTTCACTAGTTTTCCATGATTTAAAAAAAACAACCTTACTTCTCCCTTAAAGCTGACCCTGATGGTCACCAGCATATCTCCAAACATGTAATTAAAAGCCATCACATTAAAACCTGAGCAGCATTTCAAAACAACTTCCTAATACCTGTTTGGTTTTCTTAAAAAAAGCCAGAATGGTCAATATTTACAGAGACCTTTTAACCTTAATGTGTTGAAAATGAGACATGCAACATCATACCTGCTGCAAAAATGTGTGTGCAAGAATTTGCTGCATTAATGGAGAGAAGATTGCATTGATATAATTCAGGGCTACTCAATCCAGCAGGTTGTCAATGTATTCCTATTTTAACACACCTGAAATCAAATTTAATAGATCTAACAGCCAACCACTGTGACTAATTAATTTGAGCCAGGTGTGTTGGAGCAGGGATACATAGAAAACCTGCTGGATGCGGACCGAATTGAGTAGCCCTGATATAAATGTACCAAATATGACAGCTTAACATGGCCTGGTGATGTGAGAAGATTTATTAATGTCTGTATGAATATCAAAATAAGATGTGTTGTCTTCTTAATTACCAGAATTAGTGAACTGATGCAAATAAGAGATGTTATTGTTGTTTGTGTTCTCAACACATGGAGTGAAATTGTCCCAGTTAAGCTTAACTTGTGTTAAACTCTAAGATGTCATGTACAGAAAAACTTTTAGTGTGCGTTTCTACCTGTGTGTGCGTGGCCTCTGGTTGAGCGACGCCGTGCGTCCGGGGCTGTGCTGGCTGCCGATTCGGGCAGGGCTGGTCATGTAGTCGTTGGGCACCGTGGGTGGCTTGACCGGCTCCAGGGTCTTATAGGGCGTGTTGCGTCTGTAGCAGCCGGAAAAAATATGGGAAATAAAAAGCAATGATGAATGAAAAAGGAGAATAATCCGATTTCAGTGCAAATCCAGAGCTGTGAGGGAGTGTTGTGAATCATTTTACCCAGCTGGACTGTGACTGTGATAAAAGTTCAAAGAATTTTTCCATTCGCATCACTTTTATTGCTTTTTAAATATACAAACCAAAATATAAAAAAAGAGACACAATAATAGCTTATATCATAATAGTATGGGGTATTTTAAAGCTTTGTAATTTCATTAAATAAAAACGCACATATGTAAACATGTATAATATGAGGTTACGCCACATGCACTGAAAGAAACATGAAGATCCTACCCAAGTGTGCCTCGCCCTGACATGGGAGGGCTGGGCGGCTTCTGTGTTGGCGGAGTGGTCCTCGATAGTGTTCCAGCCCTGATGGACTGATTGTTCCCATGTTGCTGTGGTTAGGGGAAAAAACAAAGACTCATTTTATAAACAAATTCCTTCCGTCAGTG
This sequence comes from Rhadinocentrus ornatus, assembly GCA_037177495.1. Classification (NCBI taxonomy): domain Eukaryota; kingdom Metazoa; phylum Chordata; class Actinopteri; order Atheriniformes; family Melanotaeniidae; genus Rhadinocentrus; species Rhadinocentrus ornatus. Next base: position 2,486,858 of record JBAMHW010000020.1, on the reverse strand, counting down.
GCCAACAAGTACTAATGTCACTAAAATAAGATGTTAGGCTTCCCAAATGACAACTCAGATGCATTATTTGAGGATAATCTAATCCCATCAAATGAATGTTTCCCTCAGAAAGACATTTCATTCAACAGTCTTAAACCACTAATTTCCTTATTTTCTGCACAGAAAAGCATAAAATAGGTTCAGCATTTTATTGAAACATCCTCAAAGTTCTTTGGGAGTCACCTTATTGGTAAAAAGAAAAATCTGTTTTATGTCGGTCACCTTTGGCATTTTTTACCATTTTCCACATTAATCTGGGTTTGTGTTAAAATATCTGAGGATATTTGTTCAGTGCTGATACCGTTTCTGGAGATATGAGTTGTCTGGGAAGTCTGAAAGGTTTAATGCTACTAACAAATCATTTAAGGGGAAATTACACAAAAAAAGAGTAAATGACAACATTTACAGAGTTGGTAAATAGAGAAGGATTCAGGATGCATGTTCTCTATAGGGAGGACTACAGGTGGGTTACATTAATTATATGGAGATGGATTTGATGTGAAAGGGAGTTGAACTGTTAAGTGTATTAATAATACATTGGAGGAAAATGGGTCATGTGACAAATGAGACTTACCTTGGCTTTTAGCCACTAAGTGTGGGCGAAGGAGGAAAAACAAAAAGAGAGACAGAAAGAGGGTATGTCAAAATTGCCACACTGAAACCCGTCAGGAGGAGTCAAAGTACAAGCCACCCAGAGAAAAAAGATCACTTGCTGAGTAAATATTTAGCAAGACCTGGAGAGGTTGGCAGTCTTCTCAACACTGTGGCTTCTGACTGTTGATCCCTTTGCTCAGAGCCACACCCAGAAACAAGAGTCAGACTGCAGGAACCTCCAGCATTGCTCAAATGAAACAGGTTTTGTCTGATTGGCAAGTCAGAAATGTAAAAATGTGCCTTAGAAACAGAAGAAATCTGAGTGAATGCAGCGCATTGTAACAGGCAGCAACAACTAACACCCGGTTCAGAGTCCAGAACCGGAGAAGCAGTGAGGTACATCTGCAGTTTGACAGCTATTGAGTCAAGTGGCTCTTCTATAACGCAGCTTTTCTATAAACACTATGACACCAGAACTCAAAAGTTTAAACAGCAGCATATTTCCTCACTGGAAAAACATTCAGCTCGGATGAAAATGGCCAATTTTACGTTCCAATCTCGCTCTCCTGTCAGTGCTCGAGGAAATGCCAGAGTCTGCTTTCCTTATCTTTCCTGGCAAATACTGTATCTCTGTTCAGCTGAACCAAGCAGGCTGTCGGTCTGGAAATGTTTTGGTGATGAATTATGGACAAACGAGTTCAGACTGAGGTCATTGTGAAGTTCAGGAAGGCTTAGTATGTGAAATTAGGATAAAGAACTGATAGTTGCCGTTAACTGATATTTACACTCTGAAGACAGGGAAGCTCTCAATGATACAAACCAAAATCGGTTCTATGACTCCTTTGACACCAGATCAAAGAAATATTGACACCAAGTAGAGCAGTTTTTCAGTCTAGAAGAGGATATCCAGCTAAGGGATCTTCTGCTGTTCATACAACCATTTACCAAAACCAGCTCAGACACGACTAGTCATCACCACTATGCATTTACCACAGTCTGAAAACAGAGGTGGTTAGCACCGCAGCCTCACAGCAAGAAGGTCACTGGTTCAAGTCTCGGCTGTTGGTTCGAACCTGGGGGGAGGTGGCCTTTCTGTGTGGAGTTTGCATGTTCTCCCCGTGTATGCATGGGTTCTCACCAGGTACTCTGGCTTCCTCCCACCATCCAAAAACATACAAGTTAGGTTAATTGGTCACTGTAAATTCTCCCTAGAGAGTGTGTGTGAGTGTGTGTGTGTGAATGGTTGTTTGTCTCCATCTGTGTTGGCCCTGCGATGGACTGGTGACCTGTCCAGGGTGTACCCTGCCTCTCACCTGCTAAAAGGCTCCAGCTTACCCGTGACCCGTAATGGGCAAAGCAGTAAGAATCATGAATGAATATCTTTTCTTTTTTTTTCTAACGGTGGAAAACCCGGAAGAAGTAATAGAATAACAAGGAAGGGACAGGAAGCTGATGAAAAGGAAAGGAAACCAATTATTATTATTATCATCATCATCATCTTTGCTTGCTTTGTGCGATTATCGCTGTATTTATTTTTAGACTATGTCCCTATTATTGGGCTAATATTCTGATCATTGAAAATTATTCAATTTTTCCATCAACTGGAATAAATTCACTAACTGGAAGCGATTGGGACAGCATTAAAAATGCAGGGGGAAATGCTTTGTCAACACAACAACTGGCCTTATGCTAACCTTGTCCAGAGGTGGTGTCAACATTTTTAGGCTAGGATGCACCATCACACATCAGAAACATGTCGTCTAGTTGGACCAGTTAGCATTCGTGATTTATTTATTTTTAAGGAAGAAATGGACACTATGTTCCAGATCAAAGACCGAATAACCCTCCAGACTGTTATGAGCAACAAGTCCACAGCCGGTGTCTGCGATGGTGTCGGGCTGAATCAGAACTCGTACCAAAGCTCGTTTACAACTCCTCTGCTGTAAGCGTTCATGCAGAAAGTTGACCCTTCAGAGCCTTCATATCCCATCTTCCCCAGCAACATAAAACCACGTCATGCATGCATTACAGGCCGCATAGCTGAGGGAGAGAAGATAAAAAGGTACTGGCCTGCCTGCAGTCCTGACCTTGCCCCAATAGTCTGAGTGTAAAGAAGCCAGCACTGACACCATCTACTCAATAAAAAAAGTTGGGCCTTTTATAGTAATCATGTCAACTCCAAATTGAGACAAGGCAGAATGTTAAATCTAACTTTAACGGCTGACGTCATCATGCCTGGATTCCTGATAGCCCCACTGACTAGATTAAACATCATCTGACTGGAAGAATAAATCTCATATGTAATAATTCTACGACTGGGCGCCTTGAGATGCAGGAACGTCCTGATCCGTCACTTTTAGGATTGCTGATATGATGCTGCCGTCTACAGATAATAATCCGATTTTTCTCTGGAGGAATTTCACCCTGCCTCCAGTCTTGATTCCCACAAAAGACCTTTTTCTAAATTATGCATGCAAGCACTACCTGCTCCTTTCTGTTCCGTTTTGTAGGTGTTTAGCGATGCAAACTTTGTGTAAAACCAATTAAACATTCAGGTCGACGCAAACCCTCAGGCAGATGTGAACTGGACACATAATTTAAACTACCATTAAAGTATTTATTCCGGTCAGTAACTAAACCGTGTCTACAGACGAGCTGCACAGCTGACAGCAGCCATCACAGACGCTCTATGAATTAATATAAAGCATTGACATCAAGTATTGATTAGTTTTTTAAGCTGCGACACGTGCAGATATGAATATGTGAGGGATGTAGGACCGCTGCATTAACATGTGTGTGGGTGTGTGAGTTTCCCACACTTACTGACTAAAATGCAGCATTCATAATGACAGAGATATAATCCTCAGAGATAATGCCTGGTGCAATGCTTGATGTCCCTAAAATAAACGCAACCACCAGTCTTAAAGCAGCCAGGAAGCACCAAACACCGCAACCTCATATCACATGACTTCCTCACAACTCGATCTTATGCAATTTGTGATTTTCAACATTTACCTTCAAAGTTAGAGAAGATGAACATTTCTAGATTATTTACATCTCCTATGCAATAAAAGCTATTTTTTCTATTATTTTTCATTATTCTATGGCAAATAGTTAAACCTAAAATGTTGATAATAGTTGACTGAAAGTGGGAGTTTAAGGTTTGGGTTAAATTCTGTTCTTTTTAATGCATACATGTAAATTAATTTAACTTTGGAGTTTAAAGCTCTTGTCTTCAACCAAACAGTAAAAATTAGTCAAGCTCACGACAGTTCGCACGGCCTAGCATAAAGACTGGTAGCTCAGCGACAGAAAAACGAAGTATGCATGCCAGGCTACACTCAGTCTTAGAAAGAAAGAAGACCTTTACAGAGTATATTGAGAGTGGCACAATGGCTTTGATCCTGTCTTATCAGTGTAACACTATGGGACGGTAATGGTGGGCGTCTAATCCAATCTGTCTGACAGCTGCAAATGATTGGCTGATTGGTGGAGCAGTTTAAGAGGGAGACTGGATGTGGTGAAACATGCCTGCCGTCATCGGGAGATTATGTCACAACCTTGTGATCCTAAAGAAAACCTTAATGGAACATTAAAAAGCAAAAAAAACTAAACAAAAACCTTTTAAACTGAGCTGATGTCCAAATACCTTGGGAAGAAGATTACAGATCATAAATTTGACTCTGATTGCCGTTTTCACAACATACCTAGAATAAGAAAGCTGTATGATGTAATCACTTTTTAGTTCATCTCCACCCCCAACCAGTTCCCACCAACCCACACTCAACATATTCCTGTAGGGTCAGAAGGGGTGCTTACTAAAAGATGAAAGAAAAGCACAAAAGATGAGACTGTGTGTGAGAAAAAAAGAGTAAGTGGGAGAGAGAAAAGAAGAAGGGAGATAGGAATACCTCTGGCGAGAATACAAGGAGGGGGGAGGGAGGAAGAATTAGATGTAGAACAAGTCTTAAACTGAAGTACCTAAACTGAATGTACAGAAAGTAGAGAAGTGTTATCGGGGAGTGGATCTAAAGGTCAGATCTGCTCACCTTAACACCATGGCCGACGTCATCCAGGACATTGTAGTCAATAGGCTTCCTGATGTACCTGACTGGCCGCTCTATGTTGGCCGGCGCTATGATCTTATGGGTTCTCGCCGTGTTCTTGTTCGTGGTCAAGATCCCGATCTCCCTCCTGGCCACCTTCTCTTTATGGATGTCCACCGTCTGTAAGGAGTGACGACAGAGGAAATACATGCCATTGATGCCACAGTGAAAACAAACTAAACAAAACACAGACGTGCATCTCAACATGGATTCAGTCAACTTATCATACAGCATATCAGGAAAGTTTAATTAAATTAAGGGGTTGTGCTTTCCATCATCGGGGTCCTAATCGTTTCACAAGAGCTGGTGTACCAGAGTAATGACTGAGGGAACTACATCTGAACACTTCTGCCCTTGCTATGATGACCCAGAACGTCAATACAAGACAAGTATTCAGTTAATTATGAGGTTAAAATGCGAGTTAGAGAATGAGGAGCTCAGACAGTCTGGGAAAAAATTTATTTCACTCCGTACTGACATCATTCTCTCACAGATTTCTAAATAATCATAAATGCTTTATTTATGATTTTAAGATATTTTTCCTACTGAAACTGCACCACTATTTGACTCATTATCCACTCCTCTTTAAAGGAGTACTACTCTATTCATCCGGAGTTCCCAAAGTATTTGATAATTATCAATTAATGTAATTCTTGTAAGCTCTTTTTATGCAGCGACTCATTTTAAAAACATTCTCAAACATACGTTCAATTATTCAATGAAATAAAGTGCAAACTTAATATGAACTCTATATTTTTACTCAATACTTTGCATCATGCACTGATACGAGTTATTCTTAACACACCACACTGTACCAGATGTACAGTTGCCTGGTTTTAGCTAATGTGTTACAATGTGAGGCAAAATTATACAATTATACAGATTATACAAAAAAATAATTCTGTTCTTAATCCGAGAATTATTGGTAGGTTCCCACTGCAGTTTGATGAATGACCTGAGATTACAATCCAGTAGTAGAAGGGATATGGGCTGGATCTGTTAGCTGCAGGTGAACGAGTCTCTAAAACATTTCATTTAGTAGAGCAGAGACACAGTGGACATGTTTCAGGCAGAGGAATTAGGTAGCATTTAGGAAAAATTACTAATGATATGAGGGCGATCTTATTACATGGTTAAGATATGGCATATTATAAATTTGGGGTGGGACTGTAATGTGTTAATTACAAGTAATTAATTACAAATAATTAACGCCGTAAAAAGATTTATCGATATTTAGTGAGATTTTAGACCAGTAGCAACAAATCTAGAGCCTTTTTCTGGTGTTATTGGGGACTTTCGACGTGAGGCATGTATAGTTTTCTTCTCCTCCATGAGCCACGGCGCTGCCGCAGGCCCGTCCTCCATCCGCTAGCTCTCTCAACCTGCAGTCATGGTGCATTCTAGTTGTAAACAGTGGAAATTTATTGATAATCACGTTGCTATGGCAGGTTTCTTCATGAAAAATCACATCAATGTGTGTTGTTTATTAATCATTATCACCAAAATTGGCTGCCGTTCTCATGATGCACATTTTTACAGAGGGTTTGGGGTTTTCTGGTTTTATACAGTTTTGTAGACGCTCACGAATTAGCTATTTTGGAAACGTCCATTTTTTCCCCAAGTTGGTGCAACTGGAATGGCAACTACCTGGTAACGGCATTACATATTTTCGCTGCCGCTTGGAATTCCGAGACAACTGGAACGCACCATCAGAGCGGCAGATGTTCACCTCTGCTGATGTTTGTGAAACGCGCCCGGCTCAAACTGGCTGATTCCGGCCGGGCTTACCGTTTTTATATTATTTGTCTAATATTGAAGAGTGTGGACAAAAAGTACTCTAACATGTTGTAGATTCTTCATCAATGTACAGCTAAAGTACTTAACTTTAGGTCTGCTCAATTTTGGCCAGTAATATTTTATTATATTATTTTTATATTTTATTTTTCTTGTTCTACTGTTTTGAATTAAAATGCAATTAAAAGCATTTTTTCAGACATTACTAGAGCTTGAGTTAACAATATAAATGTCGGTATCTATTATTTGATTAAGTTACCCACTAAAATCCTTAATTTAAAAAATGCAATTAATTTGACTTTTTAGTCCCACCCCTATTGTAAATATAAAGTGATTTAAACACAAAAAAAAGTTCACATTGCAAGTGTCACTAAACATGTTACACCAGACTGTGGTTTAGAAAGTTTATGCTTTCAACTACAAGTTTTGGTTATAGAGAATAAAGTTTAACCCCTTCAGCTCTGCAGCATTTGTGCAAACCTCCACCTATAAAATCATCCTCAAAATTCAGTCAGAAAGCTCCATAACTGGACGACATGACCTTATATATAAACTACATTTCCAACAGTTATTTATACTCACTATAATAACAGTATATTTGTAATTTCTATTTTGCCCACTGTCAGCTGTGTCCGTGGTTCATCTACTCAGCTTCTCTCCCACCATCTCTGCTCTTGTAATTCCTTATGAAGCTATTCTTGTTTAACTCTTGTTTCTGTTATCATACAGCACAACGAGCCAGAAACAGACCAAAATAACAGCAACTGAGGTGGAGTTTGCTGCACACACATCACAGCTGGTCTGCTGGGAACAAAGATGTAAAGGAGGAAAGCGTGTGAGCAAAGTGCTTTGGTCACACTCTTGATGTGATTTAGCCACAGTTTGTCCAACACATGACAAATTAGCTGCTTCTCCTCATGCATGAGGCGAAGCCGTTAGCCGTCTGGAATTTATCCTTTTACAGCAGGGAGGGAGTCATGAGTGAGAACGTAACAATGAAAAGTGATTATATAGGTTTGATTTTATTTCTTTATCTTTAATGGGAGATATTATTCCATTATAAGGTAAGAAGTTGGCATATTGTCCAAATAGACTCCAGAAAATGATTCAGAAACAGATAAAGGTCAAAGCAAAGCCTGAAAAAAATGGACGTGAAAATGTATTTCTGCCATCAAAACGTTGCACTAAGAACTAACAGCCTCACGATAAGGTCCTCGGCCAGAGGAAGAGGGTGGGGTGTTCGCTCCAGGTCAGGAATGAGGTCCTGCCCCGTGTGAAGGAGTTCAAGTGTCTCGTGAAGGAAGGAGCAGAAGATCAATAGACGGATCTGTACGGTGTCTGTCGTGGTGAAGAAGGAGCTGAGCCGAAAGGCAAAGCTCTTGATTTACTGGTCAGTTTACGTTCCTACCCTCACCTAGGGTCGCAAATTGTAGGTAATAAAGGAAAGAAGAAGATCGCTATACAAGCGGCTGAAATAAGTTTCCTCCACATGGTGGTTGGGCTCTCCCTTAGAAATAGGGTGAGAAGTTCAGACATCCGGGAGGGTCTCGGAGTAGAGCTGCTGCTCTTCCACATCAAGACGGGCCAGATGAGGTGGCTTGGGTATCTGGTTAGGATGCCTCCTAGGCGCCTACCTGAGGAAGTTTTCCAGAGGGAGCAGGCCCTGGGGAGAACCCTGGACACACTGGTAACACCTCAGGATCCCCCGGATGAACTGGAAGAATTGGCCAGGAAAAGGGAAGTCTGAGCTTTCCGACTAAAGCCCTACCTCAGAAAAGCAGTAGAAAATGGATAGAGCCACATGGCATTAAACCACATGGAGAACATGGCCTTAAAACTCTAAGATGCGGGGATTCCAGATATGTAGCAATATAATGAATCAAAACAAAACAAAAGTTTGGTGGCTTTAATAATAAGCAGCCTGTTCAGTCTGAAAGCTGCAGGCTTGGCAGTCTTTAACAAATAGTGTTGCTTGTGCTTTACAAACAAATACACTGTATAGGAACCCAGTTAATGAAAAGAGGAGAAAAATATGATCAGTGGGAGTTGTAGATAAACTGAACATTGTTTGGCATTTACATTCAACACATAGCATTTGTCTTGTTTAGATTTTTATTCTGTCTTTTGTGATTGTGTTTTTCTATAATTTACAATGTGACTGTTATCTGTGGGATACTTGTGGTATGTTTAGATTATGTCCATGCCTCGTGATGCTCGACTTGCTAGAATGTTTTGTCTTGTGTTAATGTGCTTGAATGATAAAATAAGGGAAGGGTTATCCACTAATTAATTCCCTATGAATCTTTGGGACAGGCAGTAATAAATATAAATACCACCCCATCAGCTTGAGGGACCCCATGGATCAGCTGCCTGTCCTCTGAGAGATGAAAGGCTGTAATGTCTGTGGAGGGCAAACCAAGAAAGCCATGGTTTCTCAAGAGAGGAGGGGGGGTGAGTACGCGGTGACCAACCCCAACAGAGGATTCCTTTCATGCCACAGTAATCTGGATTTGGACTGGGCTGTCTCTTCTTTCTGCACTGTATGGCCCACTTTTCCTTCACAGTATCCCTCATCCCATCGTTGAAGACATCGTCAGTCTGCTTTGCTTAGATTGTGTCCTAAACAGTTCACTCCAAGTTCATATCTTGAATTACCCAATTCAAACAAAAGAGATATACAGTTTATTTTACACAACAGAATGTTTGACTTCCAAGAAGTATGAGTTTCTTTAGACTTTCTGATCTTATTTTGACATTGGTCGTCCAGATCATGTATAAACCAGTGTTGTGTCCTCTAGAAACAAACAACTTACTAATACTAGCAGCCATTTCTTTAGTTGCATGTACGACCACCACCAGACATAAGCCAGTATTTTTGTACCAAAAAGATGGTTCCCAAATAGCAATTTATAAAGGGTTTGAGGCCACTAGACAAGTGGAGCAGCAGATGAACAGGATCTGAAAGTGAGGTCCTTAAAAAACATGAAATAAATCATGAAAGACCAACACAGGACCTGAGAAATGCATCCAAACCTTCAGTTGATCTACTGTTCACTTAAACCTCATCAGAAATGCTCTCCATGCAGGTGGGTGGCTGACAAGAAGGCATTCTTTAAAAAAAAGGGAAACAGAGAAAATGTGCAAAATGCCACAAGAACTGGACTGGAAGTGGAACAGGTCTGATGAATCCTCGCCAGAGCCCAAACCTTAACAGACAACTAGTAGCCGACATCCAAAGAAGAACTTTGGAAAGTCTTTCAAGAATTCTGGAGAACCACTACTGAAGACTACTTAAAGAAATTGTTGAAATCTATTTCAGCCCTGCATGCTTTAACTTCGTTGGTTTCATCTTATCGCTGCATCTTTTTCTCATTAACCTTCAGTATGTATAGAAATGAGGGTGGGCAAGACTTTCGCACAAAACTGCATAGCTGAGAGAGATAATTTACTCTTGTATGAAGAATGATGCAACGAAGATTCTTGCAGGACACACAGGGGTATAATAAAACCAGATTGTTCAAAATGAAAGTAAAAGGAAGAATCAATATTTCATAAAAGGAAAAGTTGCTCATATATAATTGCCCCCACAGAGATTTCCCATACAGTGGGGAAACATCCGTTCTGTTTCAATGCCCCTTTGTGTGGGTTTGAGTTAAGAAGGAAGACCAGGCATCAGCCAGGAAATCTTTTCTAACCTGTCTGACTCAAGCTCTTTGCAATGAGCAGAAAACAATAGGATACAAGCGCTACTGAGCTGATAGCCAGACTCCATAGACAGCTTTGGAGATAATTTCCAAATTTGTCACATATCTGGATCATCTGGAAACAACTGAGCCAAAATTCAAATCAACCTATTTGTCTTCTATTAGCAGGGAACTCAGTGTAACCACAACATGCAGTACTCTTCACTGATCGTACAGCATGAGGCAACGTGGGAAAGCAGGTGCTTCCAGTCAAAACTCCAAAAGTTCCCATGAAACCGCAGACAGGAACGCTTCCTAACAGCTGCTGACATGTAACTAAACTGGGAAAGCAGATAAACGCGTTGCCCTTATCAGAGGACGGTATGTGGACAAACATCACTGCAGCTGGCAAAGGGAGGGAAGTGAAAAAAGGAGACATGGAGCTCATCTCTTTCCTGTGTGCTGAGAAAATAGCCACTGCTGTAATTCTGCAGGCTCGAGTTTCACAACAGCCGGGGAAATCTGAAACCACTTTCTTCAACAAGAGGTTGCACCCCATGGAGACCAGGATGCTGATCCACTGACCGGTGTCCAAAGAAAGTTAAATGGATCTGACAAAAATGCAAAGATCTGAACAGAAAAGCCCATTCTGGCTGAAACCCTTTCAGAGACCTGGTGGGGGGCTTTAATTTGAGCGAAGCCTGCTTAATAGCTCGTCTCTTCCTTGGACAGAGTGTTTCTGTGAAAAGGTGTTTACTTCATCCCATTGGTCCATCTCTTGGATGGAAAGAGAATAAAATCTGAAAGCGGGATGATTCATTCACATTTGCTCTCAACCACTGTACACATGTGTTCGAGGCCCGTGGCCGTTTTCCCAGAACGCTGAGCAGCTTTGGCTCCAATGTTTGGCTTAGCCATCAGAAACAGTCTCTTAGGATTTAAAGAAACCCGGTTTTTGTGAACTCTTTTCACTCATCTCCTTTATCTTCAAGTTTTCTTCTTCTCTTTATCCAGCTCCTTCTTCCCCAGTTCTTCCCACACCCAGATAAGGAATTATTCACCCACCTACAACTGCTGGGAGCTGGAATTACTGCCAACATCATCACTGAGGCATTTTTAACCACTCAGAAGAACCAAAAAAGTCCAGTCAAATCTCTTTGGACTTAAAGATTTTCCCATTTTGGGATAGGAGTGAATCAGCACTGTGGCTGGCACAATCAGAAACTGTTGTGTTGTCAGTGGCAACAAGCATCTAAATATTTGTGATTTATTTTTTTCGGTTTAAGCCAGACGGCTGCTTTTTGGTTGAGGTCGCACTTGGAAAGCAGCCCCTAAAGGATGAGCTAATGTTTAAAAAAAACAACTTCAACAACCACAAAATTAAACACACATCATGTCACAATCTGATCTGCAAGCAGCAGTTATTTAAAAGGGATAAAGTATAGATCTGATTCTGTCTAGTCTGTAGCTCTTCTGTAATAATCTCTGATTAAATAAATTCCAAATGTTTATGAAAGTTGGCCTCTTTTTTTTGTAAACTACTCACAAAAAGTTTGGGATGTTCAACTTTTGGATTAAATCTATAGAAAATGTGAAATATTCTTGTAACGCCAATATTAAATGATGAATGTATCACATTTTAGTAGAATCATGTGATGTTATTCCTTCATCTCAAACAATGTAATGAAACGAACGGTGGTTAGGATCTATTTTGATAACTTGTGATGAGTTAGCTGTCATCTTGGTCTGATGACGTCTGAATATGAACAGGATGATGAAGAGGACTGTTTAAATACAAGTTGTCATTGAACCGGCACACTTAGTAGCCCATTCATGTCTGAGACGTTTGTTGTTTTTTCAACAATTTGTCACTTTATTAGAGAGCAGCATGTTGTACATGTGCACTGAAAAGTTTAGAGAAAGTCAAATTAGTGGTTACACACACATGGATTTTTTAATCTCTCATCTTTTATAGGTTCGAGACCTCACATGTGAAGATAAAAAAAAATCAGGCATTAAATAGTTTATCATACTGTGTGTGGTGGCGCCGATAATCTAATCACAGAACAACACACACATAATGAGGCTGTCCCCACAACTGATCTACATTCTAGTCCTCCGAGCCGGACATCTCACGTGACCAAACATCATCTAACAAAAAGGTAGAAGAAGAACCATAGCAACAACCGGAAAACACTTCCACTGCATGGAAGAGGATATATAGGATGAGGGAATGATGGAGGTCTTGGGACTATTGTTAACAGAAAAAGCCAGAACTGATAAAAAATACCAGACTGAAGACAGCATGAACACGAACTTTATGTACTTCCTTGTTCCCCAGCCAGCTCGCTCTCTGATTGGCTACATTCCGTTCCACGTCACCATCCACACTGTCACAATTCATGAGTCGTCGGTTTTACTCACACATATGAAAAGATCGGGTCGTTAATATTGAACTTGTTCAATATTTCTGAATGTCAGCTACAACCCGTTTAGAAGCGGATTAACGGGACAAATCTGCTCGCAACACACCTCCGAACACATGATAATTATACAGGAAAATCTTATAGGACTCACGATAATCAGGCGTTTGCCGTCTGTGGTCGGGAAGAGGCATAACGGGACAAAAACAGCCCGATTATCTTTGTGTGTGTACCAGGCTTAAGTTCACCGGTAATGGTTGTAGTACATTTAGGTTAATTCTGACATCATACATAAAGCTAAATATCCGTAACTTTATTGGTGAATAGTCTAGAAAAGCAGCCTCGTGAAGTCATTTTCACATCATGTGATCATCTGTTTATTTAACACTTGTGTATGAGACTGAAAGACTCACCATAAATAAAATTAAACACTAAGCAATGACAATGTTAACAATCCCCATGCTCTCTTAGAAACACTCATAATCACTCTTTTCAAAACGAATACCTAATGTTGGGTGCGTACGACCCCCCCCTTACTCAAACCTACTTTCCAGGAAAAATATTGTGTTATTCAGGCCAGTGTATTCAAGGGGTGGGTGTGGGGGCGGAAACCAGGTCACACACTGACAGCATGCATCCATGCAACATCAGCAGAGAGGCTTAAATCTCTCACTTCTGTGACACAGCCACTCAAAGGGCTGGTCGGAGCTGGAATTTCAGAGCCTCGCTCAAACGTTACGTGACAACTTCCCAGCAGACAGACAAACACAGGTGTGGGGAGAGAGGTAATCTGTGGCCGAAAAGAGAAGACGATATGTAACTCAGGCAGTTTTCTCTTCAATAATGTTGGATACCATGACCTGGATGAATGAAAACCTTCACAGACAAAAAAAAAAGGAAAATGTTTTAGTAAATTGGGAGCAAGGCAGCTCCCTCTGAGTTACAAGACAGAGTTTCTTGCTAGCTAAGAAAAAGGACAAAACATCTCACTGCCATCAAATATCCATCCATCCATTTTCTGTACCGCTTGTTCCCAGTAGGGGTCGCGGGGTGAGCTGGAGCCTATCCCAGCAG
>JBAMHW010000020.1:2438737-2473045 GCA_037177495.1 Rhadinocentrus ornatus | reverse complement strand
TGAGCTGGAGCCTATCCCAGCAGTGTTTCAGGTGAAGGCAGGGTACACCCTGGACAGGTCACCAGTCCATCGCAGGCCATCAAATATAAATCACAAATTCACATGAAAATTAAATAAGAGGTAGAATAAAGAGCATTTCAGGAAATTAACTAAGATGAGCTCAATTTATAGTAGTCTGGAACTGGGACTAGAAGGAGATGATATCCACCAAACACATCTTAAGTTTAAGTTTAAGGCCTGCTGTGGATTTATAGAAGCTAACAAGTAGAGACATCCTGAGTTATTTAATACACACACTTTCTATCAACCTACCTGGTCTTTAGTACAGTGGGTTTCCAACATTTTCTATTAAAAGATTATTCCAGGAAGAGTCATGAACGTGTTTCTTTTGTGAGAAATCGCTGAGACAACTTGTGGGAGTGTTTGACTGTTGTGCAATGAGACTCCTATAATTAACTTGTCTGCTTTTGGTTCCACTGGTACTACGACTACATGACTGTTAAAAGGAAGCAGAAGAGTCTGGTAAAAATGAGTCTGTAGGTCAGTTGGAGAAGTGACAAAATGTCTCAAGCTAGGAAATAAATAAACCCCTTCTTCTTTTTCAGAGTGAACTTCACTTTTTTCAAAATATTTAATAGTGAGCCTGTTAACTGATTCGAATCATTATTTAGCCATTGTTTGACTGAAATTAAAAATCAGAAAACATATCTAACATTACCAGCCAGGTTTATGGGACCATGTGACAGTATTGCTTTTTACAACTATGCTGGGAAGAAGGGGAAAAAAACAAAAAAAACTAGAATAATAAAAGGTGCATCATAAAAATTAATGACTGGGCAACAGTCAAAATAAATGAATAAATTTAAAATGTCACTCTTAAACTACGGTACATTTCTGAAAGATTTAGAGCTTTAAATAACTGAACTTTGACTCTGACTTTCTTCTTCGCTCTTCTTTAATAATGTCCTTTTGTACTTCTTTGCTGAATCAGCTATGGTCCGCATTTAAAAATGGCCAATGTGTTGATATCCAGTTGCTGGCGTGGGATACGGTGCCATAAAGAAAAACAGAACTGTCCCGTGCCACATGCTACGAGCATGTGGGTGTTTCAGTACACTGGTATGGAAGATAAATGGGACAACAACAGAAAGAATTATTGATATCCCAAGTACAGCTTGCCCAGGTTTCAGGAAAATGTTTTTGTTTTTGCAAACAAACAAAAAATACAAACATGACCGTAAAGATTTACACTATAGGCAAAAGATTTAAAGAAGTACTGAACTTTGGCAGACTTTCTCAGTGAGGTTCCCTCAAGTTAGAAGAGTCAGCATTGAACTCTTACCTATTGTGTTTTTTTGATGAATCAACCATGGTGAATGTTCAAAAACGGCCAGTGTGTTAATATCCAGTTGCTAGCGCATGACATAAAGCAAAACTCAGCTGTCATGTAATGCAGCATCCTGGAAAAAAAAAAGTTTCTTAGCTTCGGGATGCTGCTGGACAATTAAGACTCCAGGACTGTACATCAAAATGAGACAGAAGCACATGTTTTACAATCACTAAGTCAATAAGTGCTACTTTAATCTCTCAAATGGTCTAATATCTATTTGATCTAAAGTGTCAAACAACCTGGAACCTATAAACAACAGCTTCACTACTGCGAATTTCATTTCTCCCTTGTCCATCGAGACACTTTGGCTTGGTCTTATGGTGGAGGGGCAAACTCTCAGAAGGCATTGCCCTCCAGCACATTGTCCTCGATTTGAACCAGTAAACTTCGGCCCACATGTCCGCTCACATTTCCAGGCCACTGGAACTTTTTATGTCCTCTGGTTCTCACAGCATCCAGCGCCATCTGTAAGAGCTACGCAAGCCAACACTCCCAGCTCAGCACCGAGCCAAAACGGCTGTTGAAGCAGAGCACACGCCTCTTAGTCTGGTCGTCCTCAGCGTGATTGCAGCCAACACATCTGAAGCCCTTCATCTGTAGAGTCAAACAGTTGTCCAAAGGGCCTTCGGTGGGGTCGTTTCTCAGATCTGTAAGTGCAACACAGAGCATGTTGGAGCTTCCATCCGCTCTCTGGGCCAGAAAGGAAGGTCAGCTGCACCGTGGGGAGTTTTCACTTTGGCAGCTTCTTGTTGAGCATCCCTCAAAAACTGGATTCCTCCAGTAAATCCAACAACTCGTGAGAAATTATGGAGCCAGGGGTGTAGGTTGGAAGGACTGGACATGTGTGAAAGATCAGAGAGTGAATTTCTGCCACATGAACAGCGGAGAGGGAAAAATATGTTAAAGGAGTCAGGACAGCATGCCAAGGTCAACGCTTTATTTGCTAACACAGCACATATGGAAACAGTCGGCTGATTTCTGACTATCTCGCTTTGGGTCACAGCCAATACAACATTCTGACTGTGCCCTAAAGTTTACATAGAATAAACCTCTATCATGCCCAGACTTGGGCCCTGAAAACAACAGAGGCAATAAACAGCACAATCAAATCTCAGAAACAAAGCCTCCTGTGAGAAAACAGATATTTTAAGTCGAACACTGTGATCCCCTACATACATCTCGTATAGGAAGGAAGTGCAGAACAAAGGTGTAACATTGAGATGTAGCTGCAGGGGTTGCAAGGTGGGAAAAAATTTTCGCTACTGATGACTGTACTCTGCGGGTGGGTTGGGGGGGGGGGTTGGCAGAGGAGCTAATGATTCACTGAACAACCTTTGATTTCACACCACTCACCCCGCCTCTAACCATGCTGGACAGATGGAGTGTGTTTCACATTCAGAGAAGCTGCAAAGGTCCCCACCGACTCTGACACAACAAAACTGAAACTTAATGATGAACCTGCATCTATTCTGACACGTTAAGAGATGAAAACATTCCAAATATGCAGAGCAGCTTGTTCTGTCACTTGTTTTTCCTTCAGGTTTTGGGCTGTTTGCTTAAAAAATACAAAAACAACCAGCAATATTATGTGTTCCTCCATCCTGTAATGTATGAAGAGTAAAACTAATCCCTCCAGACTAAAATCAGGAACATTATTGTGGTAAATACGGCACATCTGCAGGAGCCTGACAGACTTGTGAATAAAATAAAATTGGTTGAAGATGACATCAAAGTTACAGTTTACATTTATCTTTCTTTCTGTTTCTGTTATGGTGTAAAGTAATAATCATGAAAAAGTTATATAAAAAGTAAGTTTTTAAGTTGAATTTAGACACCATTTTACTGTAATAAACTTGGAACAAAAAGTAAGTAAATTTGTGTTTGACTGGTTATTTAATAATACAAGTTGCTGTATGTCACACTGCTGGAAAGCCTGACTCGTCACCTTCATAACGAGGCATAACTTGTAAAAGACGTGCCAAACCCCCTGCAAGTTTCTCCTCTTGGTATTCACTCTTGTTGAGTTTCTTGGTGGATTGGATGATTGCGTTCTCCAACAGCAGGAAGGAAAAATTACTCACATTGGCCATTTTTACACATTATACATTTCACACCATCAGGCCCCTCAGCAACTTGTGGATGACCCATTCGCAGCCTTCTCATGCTGGTCACCAGCAGGGTCCCGGTGTGGTTTTACTGGTCACTCTAGCACAAACAAGCACACCCAAGCTCATCCCAAGAGTTCTATTGTGCTGATGTCTCGACTCACGGTAGACCATCAAGTCTTCTCCACTCCCAAATCCTGAAGATAAGTCTGTGATGATAGTGGCTTAAGCATCGTCATCCTGGAGGATGGAGTTATGTCCCAGATTCTGGAGATATTAGATTACCATTGGCTCCAAAATCTCATTCAGATATGTCTACCTATCAATAATGTGCCAATGAGGTGTCAATCATACATCTGTGACTGATACACACTTGCAGCACTTGAACCTAAAAATGAAAGCGAATGCCATTCATTTTGGAGAGCACTACTCACATGTTTAGCTGTGTTGCTCATTTCACAGAAGCACGAGTTATCATTGTAAAAGGTGACTCATCAGGCTTTCAGTGATGCATAGTATTACACCAACTGGTTTATTATTAAAGAGAATTCTGGAGCTTTGGCCAAAAACATCAACTTTGACCCCCGAAATCTCGGCAGTTCATTCTTGGAATCCAGCTGATGTTGGTAATAAATTTGAGGGCATTAATGAAGTATCGCAAGAGTGGGAGGTACAGATGGGTGGATCTGGATATTTAAAAGCCACACCGTAGATCAGAAACAATAAAGTATTAAACACATGAAATGAAGCCAGTGAATCTGCTAAATATGTCCAATTGTAGGTTGTGAATTAAGATGCTCGTCAGCGATTAATGACACAATTAGCTTTGAGCGCTCTGACAGGTCATTCCCGTTTTAGGCTGATGCCCCCTCAACCATATGAAAGACGCATTCCTTCAAGAACACCTTTAATATACAGAGATTATTGATAATAATGTGCACATGCCATCCTATGTAGAATTAAAGACATAGATAACTGAACTTCCTTTCATGGGATGTATTTTACTGGATTCCTCGTTTAATCAAAATCGATTAAAGACAAATTTCTACAAATTAACAGCCACCCAAAAAATCTTCCAAACATTTGACAAAATTCTTGTGCAGAAAAAAATGCATTCAGTATCTTACAGTAGAAGAAGCCTGCATTTCCCAAGTAGAGGGAGAAACCAGTGGGAGTGGCAAAACAGTGACCAAAATACACAACATGTGCAAGAATAAGCAGAAAGCACAAGGAGTGCACACACACACACACACAAAGCTTAAACGCTTCATATCCTGTTTGGGAAAGTGCCATTTTTCCCTGACATGAGGTTAAAAAGTCCCCACTGCAGCACAGACACAACCATAAGTAACTATTTAGCATGTGTGCGTTGTTATGGTGGCGCAGCACAAACCAGCGTAGCACCGGAGCGCAACGACGTGCAACTGTACGTCCAGGAATGCAGGAAGCAGTCGAGCCTGTGCCAAGCTGAGCTCATGCACACAAACTCAATCCTACAAAAACAGTAGGACTCGTGATCAGAAAAGGATATCCTGCAACTCTACATTGCTGTGGGAATGGATTGTGTTAGCAGGTGTGTGTGTGTGTGTGTGTGTGAGGGTCAGCTGTTTCCTGCATTCAGGTCAGCGGGTTCATCATGAAAACAGGCCAAATGTTAGTGGAAGGGATTCACATCATTGTCAATGTACTGGCTAAAAACAGAGATGTAAAATGCTTTTTGACTAAACATCCATAAATCTATCAGCTTCTTCATCACATGCACGAGAAGGCTAAAATTTCTATAAATTAACATGTGATGGCCCATTTGTGGTATGAAAGTGGTCTGACTTATATTTTGATGGGATAAACATGGCAGAAAAACTTATTTCCTCCAGTTTTACTAGAACTTCTACAAGAGCTGTATTATTTCCCATTATGATCAGAGTTCCCCACAGTTAAAGTGTGATCCTGAGTCAGACTTTCTTCCCTCACTGAGCTGCTGTGATGACTCACCATGTTCCAGCAGACAATGTAAAAGAATTTACTCCGATTTTAGGGGAATTTTGTCGCTCTGACCACATGCAAAGAGGGAAATAAAGAGTTATTGTGGGTGCAATCGCCCCAGTGGCTACTCTGCAGTCTCAGGCTTCCATGCTTAAGGTGGCAGCAATATCACTGGTCTTGTGTTGATACCTAGAAAAGTGTGCAAGGGATCGTTCAAATAAAATCTGACTAATTCTGAACATGCCTCGGACAGATCCTCCCAACAGCCTAAAAAAAAAGAGTCCTTGACCCATTTTATTATCGCTAAGTGTGAAATTGCGACGTGCATGGTCGATACGGCAGACCTTTACCATCAGCTGGTACGCCAGTAAGCTGCCTCCTCTGCTTAGTTTTGCATTTGTGATTTCACTTTTAATCTGATCGGTTTGGCTGAAATAAACTCAGGTCTGCGTTTGGTGAAGTTTTTTCATGAGGTAATACAACCTTTTTTTCAGTTTGCTGTATTCAGATTATGTTTGGTGGACCGTGCATGAAAGGTGATAGCAGCGCCGTTTGAGGCAGCGTTTATCTACACTACCATGACTTCTGACACCCTTTCTTTATATATGTGCAAACTAAAGGAAATAGCGTGACTGCCAGTTTTTAGCATATTTCAGTTTCAGTCTGAGCCAGAGTTGTGTTCGGACTAAGGTGTTTCCCTTAATAATCTCTACATTTTATGCCCAAAGGTTAAGACATCTGTTTCTGGCTTAAATTATCACCATGGCAACAGTAAATTGTGTGGTTCCATGGCTCTGGGTTCACTTTTGTAAAACCAACAGATTAGAGGAAATAAATCTTCTGATATGTGTCGGCAGAAACCACAACAGTGTGTTAGCACACCTCACACACTTCTCCCCATCTCTCTCTGTATTTAGGGTACAGCAGTGAGTTCTGAATGCAGGGCTTTTTTTTGTTTTGTTGGACAGACAAAGCGCTCCCTGTTCACAGCCTCTTAACAGCCACTTCACACACAGCACAAGGTGGAAGCCCTGCAAGCTACTCCATTCACAGCGCTTCCTCCTCAACACTGCAGAGCCGAACGGCAATGACACAGATCCAAATTAACACTTTACAGCACACAGATACAATCTTTGTAATTTAATTAAACTTCAATGTTTTCATTTAAAATAGGATCTTTTCTATGTTGACAACACAGGTTTATCCTTTGAGTCCAGAGCCTTTTTATGCTCGATTCGTAAGTCAGTGTTAAAGTTCCACCACTACACGCCCCCTAACAATAACTAATTCAGCATCCTGTCTCTTCTCTGAGCTCTCAGTCCAATGTTTCATCTGTTCCTTTCTTTGCTTTCTCTGAAAATGTCCTTTCGTTTCTCCGCAGAAAGAGCCATGGTGCATGTCCAAATGGTTAGAGTGTTAATATCCACTATAAAGTGACGCACCAGTACAGGAAAAATGACTGAAATCTGGTTTCTCAGCCTCAGGATGCTGCAGGGCAACGACAGCTCCAAAGAATTTACATAATGAATGTTAGTGTACCAAGTCAGAAACACAGTTTAAAGTTTGCAAATCTTATGTAGTGTTGCTTTCGGTGGCTTAAGAAAAAAATCACATTCTTCTGAAGAAGGTTAGCTACAATGACTGGATTGGAAATTAGTTAAAACGCATCCAGTGTTCAAGACAAACAAAGACCCTCAGAAAGTCTTTAAAAGATTATCACAAAATAATGAAAAGCTTCGGTTTTTGAAGGAAAATGTGAAGAACGAACACTTGGTATTTAAGTACAAGTACAGACTATTGTTTTGTAAACTTTCTAAAAATGGATCTGCACATTATTTTTACATTTCTGGACAATTACAAGCAATCTGAAGATGCCACATTTGACATTTGAAGGAAAAAACAGAATACAGTGTTTTTCTAGGGTGTTGTGATAGAAAACTAAGAGCTCATTTCTTGGTGAGACTTTGCAAACAGACCACCTAAGTGTCACTAACCAAACATAGTTTGCTAAACCCGATGCTAATCTTCTGTTTCTTCAGCATAAAGCCATTAGAGCATTGCCAGAGGAAACTGCAAGACACAAAAATGTAAACTAAAAATGGCGTGAGTTACATTCTGTTCGCAAAAGCCTGAAAGTAACAAAGAAAAAACACTGGTGGATCACACAAACAAGGGCGATGCAGTTTGTGGAATTTGTCGCACCATTTCCCAAGAAATATCAGATGTGGCATCGACAGTGTTCAACCACAATAAACTACATGTAATGCCCTGTGACCTCCTGACATCATGTAGGCTGAAACCAGCAAAACAAAAACCAGGATCCAATAGCAGCTTTGCCTTTCAGCGTAAAGAAAACTGAAGATGTATTCCAGTCACAGAGATGCCCCCACCAAGCAGACACACCCTGACCAGAGTTATAAGCAGTCCTGACGCCAGTCTCAGCACACACTCCGAGGCATCTCTGGCTTTGGGGATGGGGAAGGACTGAAACAGGAATTACAGAGCTGTTGACATGCAGTCCAAATTTTTAAAGGAGTTTACTCACACAACAAGTGTGATAACATTTAAGTGGCACCTTAAGGTGATTTCCTTTTCTTCCTACTGATTTACAGCTTCCCTCTCCATTACCCACTTAGCAGAACCCAATACCGGCCTTGAGGGCCCTCTGCTAATCTCATATCCAAGAGCAGTTTAGAAAACATAATAAAGATTCACCCCTGAACAAGATGGGAAGCAATAACACTCCCACATTCTGCAAAGCTCAGTCCTGCCTCTATTATTCCAACAAAGACGAGATTATTGTGACAAACACATTAAGACCTTCGCTCGAGCTCGTTTGGAAAACACAGCCAGAGACAGATGAAGATGTTATTCATGGAAACAGCATTTATGTTTTATAGTGGAAAAATTAGCTTCCTCAGTAGATTCCTCAGACAGGCTGTGCACATCTTACTTCTCAGAACCTCTTAAAACCTTAACAAAACAAGAAGCCAAAAGTAAGGGGAAATTTCATCTGACCCAAAGTGACTTAAGCTCATCTTGTAGACTTTGGTACAAAAGCACACAAACATGGGTTTAAATGTAGCCAAGGAAGCATGGAAATTCCCATTCACATGAGCTAATGGAGAAGTAGTCAAACAAGGTAATCAAAGCTGAGAATTCATTAAATGGCTTTTTTTTTGCTCATCTAAAGTACCATGGTCTGAGTGTCTTTTAAGTGTACTTTTCCAGTATGGCTCCAGTGGTTGTCATGGAGACCGAAGCCACCAATAGAATCTTGGTGACCTTGCAGTTGGCTGAATGCTCCTTCACTGGATGTTGCCTCAAAACCTGAAGGAGTGTAAATATGCCTTTTCTTATTCCTTTCTTTTCTTCCCATCCATCTTCCATCTCTCTCTGCCTTCCAGCTGATTTACCAGACTTCTCTTTCTCGCCGTGACTCAAACCCTTCAGCCTTTCAAGCTGTATCTTCCTCCATTAAGACTGAAATCTGACCTTCACCATATCTTGAAAGGATTTTTGACACTTCCAGCACAGATTCTGCTAGAGGAAAAAACACAGACTGCAGACACAAGAAAGACAAAAGCAGAGGAACCGCTCCTCCCACTTCACATCCAATCACAGGAAATCTAACGATTGTTTGGCATGTCTGGTTCCACTGGAGTTCAGCTTGGTTCTAATCTATGTGATACCACATGGCTGGAGCTCTTTGTTTGATTTGTCTGAGCTCTTAATGACTTCATTGGATGAGCGGCTAGATTTACCTGCACATGGCAAAAACCTCATGCAACAGAGAGACAGTCAAATGTATCCAAAGTCCTTTGTTGCTATCCATGTCCATATTTCAACATCAATATATATAAGAGATGAAGAATAAATAAACAAAAAATAAAACCAAGTATTGCATAAGTGCCATGAGGAATCGAAATGTTTTTAAAGAAGTAGACCACTATTCAGTACAGATTTTGGATAAGCCTGATAAACCAGTAAAAGGAGGAATGGAGGGATACTGTGATTTAAAACAGCTTTATGTGTGTGAAAGTGAGAGGAGAAGTGGGGAATGGGGGGCCCCATTCTTCACAGCTGTACGGTCTGCGGTGTTCGTGTCTGTGTTTATTTCTGACCTGAGAGATGTGGTTGATGGAGGACTCCATGCGCCGCAGCTGCGAGGCCTGGATGTCCAGCAGCTGCAGGACATTGTTGGCTAAGGCATTGATCTGGTAGGCCACGCTGGCCAGCGACTGGGTGGTGTAGGCTTTGGTCTCCTCCAGTGCTTTCCTTTTGTCCTGGGCCTGTGCACAGATTAGGGGGAAAAAAATTATGTATCAATGAATTAATCCAGTTACTCTTAATGTCTCATGACCTTTCAATCCATCTTATAGCCTGTATCCAGGTCCGGTTTGTGGTTTATTGAGGACAACAGATTAGACAAGACAGCCATTTGTCCCCCCTGACTCTCATTCTCCAGATACTTTGATCTTATTTGGAGAAATTGAACTGAATGCTCTAAGAACAGAGTGTAAATATCTCACAACCATTTCTAACCCAATAAAAAATCATTAACATCCTTACTTTGTGAAGCTCAAGCAAGAAGAACCGGACCAAGGTCTAATGGAGTGAAAAACCTTCTCCAGAACCCAGTGAAACATAATCTTGACAGAGGACTAGAAATTGATAATAAAGATGCCTCAAAATAATCACTTTCCATAAAAGATTATCTGAAACGAATCGGGACGATCAGCGAAACTTCTGCACGGAACGAAAACAAAGTTTCCCCCCGATGCTGAAGTAAAGGAGGTAAATGAACCAAAACTTGGTTTAATGATGTTACCGTTTACCCAACGTAATGACGTGTTTGACTGCGGGAGTTTACAGCGCAGCGCGACGAGATCAGCAGCGTTATACAGATGAGAAAAAAGCGGATAGTTTTGCCATTCCAACATAAATGACTGAGCATGAGGTCGATGCAACGGGCTTTAAAAGAAATGTTTTACATTTGTTCATTTACTTCCACTGTTTATGTCTCAAACAGCAGCTATTCTGCTAACAGACACCCGGAAGTCAAAACCAGCAACATGTTTCCTGCGTTTCTAAATTCTCTACTCAGTTTAAAAACTATTTGTTCAAATCATTTTTATAATGTAGTTTCCAGAAAGAAGCCTCCCAGGTGCAGTTAAACATCTTGTTGCTTTTTCCATTTATTTTCTTTCAGAGAAGTCCATCATTTTCAGAACAGAAAGGATATTGTTTGAATGGTCGTTTTACTTCGTCTAGATTATTTTGTTTAGTTAGTTTGCATCAAAAGATAGAAAGAAATACAACTAAAAGACCTATAATAAGTGTGTGCATTTACACATTTAATGAAATAAATGAATAATCATTTTAATTGTAAAACTGATTATTTCTTTGACAATGATTGTACCAGGAAAATCTATAATTGCGACATGCCCACAGAGGTCAGAACAAAAGGCTGCAACATTCAAAGAAGAGCTTTGACATGTCCTTGCAGAAGCCTGGAAAACTATTTCTTGGATTATATGCTATATTTCCACTTATGTCGTACATGTTTCCATAAATCTCTGCAACTATTCGCATTTCACTGACAATACATAAAGAATTGAAAGCAGAAACATACTAAACCATCTTCTTTTTGCCTCAGAATTATATTAATAAACTTCTGTATTTGTCAGGCTAATTGTCTTCCACGGCTGCACTGAAACTAAACACTATAGGATGCGCTGTAAGAACCGACCACTTGTACAGTATTTATGAACAAACACGTCCCCACCATATTGTTTTTAAATGACATTACACTGTTCAACTAGATACCCAGCTCGAGAGGCACATCACTTTAAAAAGTATAGTAAGAGAGCTGTGCTTCAACTTATACATTATGTTTGTTCTCCTTAAGCCCCGTCCTGTGCAGGTGCAGTGGAGTACAAAAAGGCCGGCCTGGAGGGGCAATGCTGGTTCATTACTAGTGGTGGCAGGAAAAATGAGAAGAAAAGGGGACATTTGGCCACAAATGACACAACCAGATGATTGATTCTCCCGTGGCAGAGCGTTAACTAATCCAGAAGCAATCGGTGCAGCTACAAGCTTCAGACCTGGAGAGCTGCTTTTCTGGTTAGCCTCGGCCAGGTGAGGAGGTGACAATTTTAGCTGCGTTCCTCTTAGCAGGAATCAGAGCAGCAGATGTGTTGAGCGGTAACAGCCTCAGGAAGGAGGAGATTCCTCCGGCGGGCTCAGAGCAAAAGGCCATCTGTTGATTTCACGTAATCACTCGCACATACGCAGACACGGAGGGTAGCATGCACATGCAGAGTATTGTAGAAAATACTCATGTGCAACAGCTGGATGAAAACAGGAACAACAAATATAAACCAACAACATTATATCCATGAGGGCAATTTAATAAACAGCCCAGGATGCAGTTTTTCCTCTATAGAGAGATTTTAAACTGCTGGCGTTTGCAGAACTACAAGCTTTTATATGCAAGTCAGACTAAAGATCTGCATTAGAGGTGTATTCTTTGTGCTGGAACAATCAGTGCGCTAGTGATCTAGCAGAGTTGTAAGGGTTAATGGTTAAAACCCCCTGAAACCCTCAAACAAGCCATCATGCAGTCCAAGTGGAAGAAAAGACGAACAGCTTGGCTTGCACCAGCTATAATATGACCCTGTGAAGAAGCAGCCTGAAGCTGTAATTTAAATCTGGAGCTGTAAAAGCATAAAACTAGAAGCACTCAGAGAGCACAGACCTCTGCCAAAGTATAGGGTCACTCACCTGAGAAAAACCCCAAAAGGCTCAACAGCCCGCCCAGTTGCCAACCCCATGCTAACACTATTATGTATACTTCAACCTAATATTACTATTTCCATCAGGATAGATGCCACATCTTATCTAGATTCCTTGACCCAGGAAACATGCCCTTAAACACTAAGATGTAGCAAATGGCTATAATTGCATTTTCTCTAATAGAGGCAGTCTGGGTGAGCAACAATCTGGGTTAGCTGTTAGTGTTTGGCATCGTCCATGAGGTCATCTCGTTAGTTATTTATGTATTTATTGGTTAATTATTCTGAACATTATCTGTTGAGTTAGAAGCTGTTATGGTTAAACTATACACATCTTCCAGTAGGAAGTAATCCTTTAAAAAAAAATCCTGGAACCAGACGGTGATCCAGATCACCCCCAAAATCTATTTCACTTCTTTCTTATTCGATTTGTGTGACTATCTGAACATTTAATCAAAATCCACCCGTTACTTTTTGAGTTACGTTGCAAAACACAGCCAAACCAACGCTGTTGAAAACATAACCTCAGTCTTTTCCGCAGTCTATTAACAGAAAGAGCAACAGACGCAACCACCACGATGAAGTCGTCACAATCAGGCCAAAGCCTTTTATAGTTTACACGAGCCTCAAAACAACCGAGCTGCACGGCTCAACTTTAATGCATTTTTTTAGACAGGGGAAAAAAATAAATAGATTTTTCCCTTGTGCGTTTTTATTTTATAAAATCCTCTAAGCTGCATTAGCTGTTGGAGATATGATGTGAGGTCAGCAGTCGATGTGTGTGTGTGCGTGGGGGGGGGGGACAGATGCAACACTTTATAGAATCAATGTTGACAGTGCTTAAGGGTGCCCTGCTCTAGTTGCATGCCCTACAACTCCCATTCATTGGTTTATGCATCAGATATCGGTCGGCAAATCCTCAAACAAACTAGATTTGCTGTTAGGTTACCCAACAATCTGCGTTGACATCCATCTTCAGCAGTACAGTAGTTATTCAGACAAATGGGGGCTAACGGTGCTGGAGACGTTTGCCAGGAAAGGAAAAAAAGTGTGTGCTTGATCACTGCCAGCAGCAGAGAGCTGAGTATACTCCACCTCAGCGGGAGGTGCAGAGAAAATAGGTGAGCTCTCAGAGCTTTAACGCTCCTGGGGCACTTTATCTCATATTTCTGAGCTGAGTAATAACTGAGTGGAAGACTATGGAATATCCAGGCAGTAGTAGACAGGCTGTCAGCCCCTCAGCTGGGTGATAAAAGGGCGTACAGAGGAATGCATGAGCTGCACGTTCATAATAAACATGTAGCTGGGAGCTGAGGCAAGAGAGAGAATCAAACAGCCACAAGAACACAGCAAAAATCTGGTCACGGTGCAAGAGTGTTGCAGAATAACCGAATAATAAGGGAGTGCCTGCCAATGTACAGTAATCCATCCAGTCTGACAAGATAACAGCAAGAAATTCTATTTAAAACAAGATGTTGGTTTACCGTGAGGCCTGATTGGCTGCTCGGAGAGGGTTGCGGGGGGGGGGGTTCAGGACAGACCAGCAAAATAGTAGCATAATAAACTTTACATGATAAAATATATATATATATATATAAATAAAAATCTAAACATAAAAAGATAATCTTTTTATTTGATACATTAACTTAATACATAAAAATATTTTATTGTATAGGCCTACATATACTTTTTTTCTTTAATTTATTTTTATTTACATATTTACTTATATACATGTGCATTCCAACAGGGACATGGAAGTAAAAAACAGTTTTTCACATTATGATTAGAGTAGCTTTTTTAGGATCTAGAAGTTATTCTGAATGTACATACATGTACATTTCCACATCTGTGTAGTCATATGACCACCTGAAAGGACCTTATAGTAGAAACTGAGGTCAGATCTATTAAGTAAGAAATATATAAAAAGATTAAAACATTTTCTCCCTGCTCTGGAAAAGTTTTATATCTAAACATAAAAAAATGCAGCCTAACATGAACAAAGTAGGAATTACCGTTACTTTCGTTTCAGAAATTTAAACTGATGTTTTTATGTCATTTTCACTTTTACTAAATTCATTCCACTGTCCAGATTGAACCCTCTGGTGGGCTGGTTTTGGTCCCCAGGCCGTACGTTTGTCACAGTTGGTACAGAAGGTTAAGACTTCCTCCCCGAGCATGGAAGTGGCTCAGGGGTCAGAGGAGTTGTAACTGACCCTCCACCCAAAAGTCTGAGCAGAACTAAGAAAAGCACATGACTAACAGAAGATGGAGGGAACTGAAAGACAGGACATTTACGTCAAAAAGCTTCACTGACTCATCCAATCAGAAGTCCGATACTGGATTTGCCTGATAAACAGATCAAGCATACTCAAACACACCAAAGAAAGATTTGGGAATGTTTGGAATTCTGGGACATCATTCATCCTCAATCTTTCAAGAGCTCAAGAGGTTGGCCCTAACGGAGAAGAGCCAGAGAAACTTTCTGTAAACATCAGGAGAAAAGCTATGAGCGGAGCTGCCCAGTGCAGAGCAGCAAGAGCGTAAATCTAGCAGAAAGGTCCTACGGCTCACAGGGTACTCTGCTCCCTGTGATGCATCGACCCCTGACGGCGGCAGAATGGACCGAGCGAGATAATCGACACAGGAGGCAGATGAGCTGCTGCTCCCTGGGATGTTGTATCGAGCTGAGGCCCGACGTCCAGCAGCTGATTGGCTGTAAGCTGGAGCTGATTAATATGAGGTTACAAGACAGACGTGTTGAGGATCTGACCCAGCGCATGATGCCATTTCCAGATCATTTAGTTCCTCCTGCTGTAGCAGACATTGATATATTAAGAAGCCAAATGGAAGCAAAAACTCCAACAGAAACTTGGAGACAGAAAACAATTTATTATCTAGCGAACGCCTCTGGATGGAAGAAGTGTGCCATTTTCTTCTTGCTTTTTATCTAGTTCCTAACTCATCCATTCCTACCTCAACAGTACTTTTGCTTTACGGTCAGGAGAAAAAAAGGAAAGCCTAAATATGAAAAGCTTTAAATGAACAGAAAAAACTATGAAAAATGATCTTAAACCTTCCAGATGCTGCTTACTGGTACAGCCAAAGATTCATGAATGAGCCACCTGCACATTCCTTTGTCACCTAAAAACATCTTGGTGTAAAAAAAACATTTTATTTATTTGGGTTTTTTTGTAATATCTTCCATCTTAATTAAAGAAACCATTTAATATTGTTTTTACATCTTACGTTTTTTTAACTAAATGCTTTTGCTTAACTTTGTTTAATAAATCCACGATTTCAGAGGGTCAGAAGAGTTAACTTCTTCTTCATAAGGCCTATGTTTTGTTGCTTTTGTCCAAAAACGACCCAAAATAAATTAAGTGTATCTTCACAACTAGAAGCTGTACAATCTTCCTACAGAAGCCTCAGAATCAAGATATGTGTTACTGTGTCAGAGTAAATTCACCTGGAACACAGTAGAAAATGTAAATGGCTATCTCCTCTTAAAAGAAAATCCCACTATCTTCTGTAAACATAACTGGGATAGCCCCCTGATTCATGTAGGAACTAGTTAAGTAATGTCTGATGATAAACTGTGCAAAAATAGCAGCTAAAAAAGTGAGCCTGATGAGTTTTAATAGAGGTTTTATGCAGGTAAATATCTCATAAAGCCCTCAGCTGATGATGATGCATACCTCTATCAATCACCAGCATCAGGGGAATTGAGGGATAGCCCCCAAATTTACCTTAAAAACACTGCAAGGATCCAGAAAGAAGCGCCGTCCAAGCCAGCATACCACAGGAAGAGTGAAAACTATGAAACGTCCTTCATCTTCACAGAAACTACAAGGACCGTATTGATTCAATTCAAACTAAGAGTCATAGAACACATTAGAAGAGTTTTTAAGATGGAATAAATCTTCTGAAAGAAATCAGCAAATGTAAAACGTATGATTATGTGATTTGTTTGCTCTTCTTTGGCTGCTACCTCGCAGGGTTTATGTCCCACAGCAGGAGTCCTGCTTGTTTGTGTGGTTTGCTTAAAGTGTAGAAATTGGAGCCTGTAAAGTGGACACTGCCGTTCTCATGTTTTTGTTACATTTGCATATAATTGCTTGGGGGAACTGTGTTTGGTTCGGAGGCCAGTGCTTGCTGGAGTCCGAGTTTAGCAGAGTTTCTCCTCGTCATTTTGGTTGTGCTACATGTTAAGATTGCAAAGATCTTCTGTTCTGCACATGTGTCATGCTGCACCCTGTACAACGGGGACTGTAGTCGAGAAGAAGTTAACCACTATTAACTTTTAACCTTTCTTCCCTCTACGGTAAAGTCTGAAGGACTCACCAGTCCCGAATGAAACAGGAAGCAGAAATCATCCACATCTTTAACGGGACAATACACACCACCGGTGGCAAGATAGTTAAAGTGAGATGGAAATGTTTAAGAAAAAAGAAAGTCCTGGAGTATGACATGAATTGTTAAGTCATCCTCTTCCTCCACCAGGGCAGATGGAGGCTGACTGAAAGACCATAAGGTCTCCCAGACCTTGAAAACTGCCAGCACACTATTAAAAATTCCTTCAGTGTGTCAGAGATGAGACACAAAGCAGAAGTTTGCACATGGAGGAAAGTCATTAACCTTTACTGAATGACTTGGTAACTGGTTCGACCAGACGAGGATAGAGACGTATATTTAACTGGTAAACAACTGGTTTTTTAAAGGACTTCCTGTCTGCTAAGTGACACGAGGTCAAATATGTATTTACATTCTTCTTTAATCCAGCTAAAAGCAGAAACAATGATGTCAGTATTAACCTCATTTCTTAAAAATTTCTAACAAAAAGTAACAGGTCAGTCTGAGCCAAACCGAGCCCAGTCTGCTGTAGGGAGGAGTGACAGGTGGTTGAAAGCATGAATGGATCTGGCTGGTTGGCTGAGAGCCGCCAGGCCTCTCCATGCTGCTCGGAAAGCCAGGCCATGCCGCACAGAGAGCGAGAGAAAGAGGGAAGGACAGGAAATGAGGACTCGGAGCAATCCAGAGAGACACAACTATGTTGTGAAAAGCTTAATATTCATCACCTTTAAACAAGACTGGAAAAACTGGCATGATTCCTCCTGGGACAACAGTGCAGAAAGGTTGTATGACCAGGAAGGACATCTCTGCCTCTTTTTTGGTCAAATTATTTATGAGATGAGCCTACAGTTTAAAAAACAGCTAATTCAGAGGGTTCTCATCTATTCAGATTATACACTGTAGCCGAACCAGGCTCATCTATGCAAACAGAAAACAAGTGGGCATCATGCTGGCTCAGCAGGCCGAGCCTCCAGCTTCATTTCTTCCACGCCGTTTACCGCCTGCTTAACGCTTTACCACAGTTATAGAAACTGTTCCTTTCTTTAAGTCTTGTGAGTTTTACTGGTGCCTGAATAAGAGTAAGCATGCATTATAGAGGGGTTCAACTACAATAAGTGCAATAAATCTGTTAATCCACCCAAGATGGAAAGCTCTTTACTTCAAACATCTTAAAATTGTTTGATTTATTACCCGAGGTTTTTATATATAAACCATCAGTGCAACAAAAACAATTGTTTTTTATAATGTCCTTTTACTAACAGTGAATATCTGAGAAAAGATCCGACTTCCTGTTATAACGCTCAGACCTAGAAATACCCGTTTTATTTCTCCCGCTTCGCTATATCTACATATAGCGTTAAAGATTCAGGTGTGTTTATGCAACAGAAACAAGTGCAGTCTGGAGGATCCTGCAGACTAATATCAGCCTGCAGACGTCTGCTACACCTGCTAGTTTCAGTCTACTATGTACATAAAAAAAAAGCTATAAATTCCTACAATTAAGAGGTAAATAATCAATCTTTTAAACACAGGGATGGACAGAAGTCTTGAGTCACCCCTCACTGACAGGAAACAGGAAACAGATGAAGTTATTTACAGAAATTTGACCAAACAAATGGAATAAATACTCAGCATGAACCGTTTTTGACAAGTTTTCTTGTAAATGATTTACATATTTTTGAGGAATAGTTCTCTAGTCTTCTTGACAGACAATCAAAAGCTCTTATTTGGATGTTTTCTGCTTTTTTGTTCTGTTCTCAAGCTGATGGTCCAACATTATGTCACTTTTGGGTCTGGGCTCTGGGGAGGATTCATCACTCCATCACACCTGTTGTCACTGATTTTCAGTCCAGTTCTTGAATTATGTGGCATACCTCAGCCTTTCACCCCCATTCCTTTCTTAAGAATAGCTTCCTGACAGCCACTCCTTCCTTTGACACCATCTCTGATGAGGCTTCAGTGTAGACGGGTCAACTAAACACACAGATCATAGACTGTATATAGAAGACGGGCGGAGCCTCCCTGACGTCACCCGTAGTTTTCTGAAGAGCTGAACTGAAGCTCATTGGGCGGTTCCTACTGTCGCCATCTTGGCAGCGTCACATGTGTCGTCATTCCCGGAAAATCCAAAAATGGGCAAAGAGGTGGAGCTGAGAGGGGGACTGTGTAGGTGGGGGTAGATGATTTGACACCATCAAATTCCGAGCTGCTTGTAGCTAAGAGCTAACAGAGCTAACATTAGCAAACCAGCTGTGTTTGTGCTCCACTCTCCCTTCTTGCCACGGATTTTGGATACATGTCAATCAAAAGGACACACCCCTAATTATGCCGAATTTCAAAATAAATAACATCCAAACGGATGAGTTAGAAAAAAATTCACCCCCATCACAGTTGTCATGAAGGTAAACTTGACCGATTAATCCTAAAATTGATTTTTGTACCAGGTTTATTTCTGCTGTGAAGTTGGTCTTGTTAACATGGGGGTTTATGGGGATTTGCTCCGTTTTGAGCTAGCCCCTAGCGGATGAGCGGTGAACTGCAATATTTTTCACTTCCAGATAGGCTTCACATTTCACCGCCAGAGGTTGACGCTTGGTCCAGATGCATCCCTCTAGTCCACGGTTCTCCAATTCAGTCCTACGAGCGCCGCAATCAAGCAGGTTTTCCATGTATCCCTGCTTCAACACACCTGCATCACATTAAATGGATCTAACAGCCAATCAAGTTCTGCACAATGACTCATTAATTGGAGTCAGGTGTGTTGAGGCAGGGATACATGGAAAACCTGCTGGATTGCGGCCCTCGTAGGACCGAATTGGAGAACCCTGCTCTAGTCTTTTGTCAGCTTTTGCTGACTTTTTCTCGATTTTAAAGTTGACCCCAAGCTAAGAGGTTTTCAGAAAGAACATTGATGGTGTAAAATGCATCATCAGCGAAGGACCAAGTGCTGTTCTAATTCAAAGTATGCCTCAAATGTCCGGATGTGTACTTGCTCCGCCCGTTTTATTGAGGAAGCATCTGAGGTGACTGGTTTGGGCTTGGTGCAGACGACTATCCCAGGATGCAATGCGGCACAAATGGAAATACGGCAGAGGAGAAGATTCATTACCGTTTTTGTTTAAGTAATAATTATGTTTCATTTCAGGTAACGTGGGGGTTTAATTATTTTTTAGGCAATAATGTCTTTTAGTGAGGTCAGCTTCGAGGCAGAGACTACCAGCAGCGCTGTGCTTTGTGCAGATGCATCAGGTCCGAGTCGGACCAGCAACCCCAGCAAGAACAAAGTCTGGACTGAGCATACTTGGGTATTGAGAAACTATCTTTGGCTTTTTTCATAAATGCAATGAAACAATTTATGTCTTTGTAACAGGCTATGCTGAAACTGGTTCTTTGCCAAGATGTCAGTCAAAGATAGACTCAACATTGGTTCATCCCTTGAGTTAGGACCTTGTTCTAACGCTTGAATGATTCATAGGTTACTATTAAGTGGCTTAACAAACAAACAAACAAAAATATCCTCTGAAAATAGCCAAGTACAAGGTCTGGACTGAAAATGAGCAAAAGGGCAGCAAATTTCTAAAGAAAAACTTTTAAAGACATTTCAGAAAGTCTGCAGAGCTACCGATCAAGACCACTTTAAAAAAAACAAAAACAAGGTTACTTGGAAGCTAAATATGAGGAATTAAAGGTCGGCTCCACAAAAGCTCTACAATGAATAAGAACAGCACAGGCACAGCTTTCTCAGTGTGTCCCGCTGTCATGGCCAGGTGGCCTACTTTGCATATGTGCGTCCTTGTCACAAAGGTTAAACACACTTGCATAATGAAAAAAAAAGAAAGAAAAACCTAGCATACACAGCTAAATTAAACAGGAACAAGTAAAAATACAAAATCCTGATTCTGAAGCTAAAGTTTGTGGCTCTATTATTTAGCCACTTCCTGACAAAGAGAGAAGGCATTTCCAGGGAGCCAATCTTTAGTGTCAGCAGGGCAAACAGGAAACATAACTCTGACCTGTCAGTGTGTCATATGCCACACACACACACACACACAGGGTTGAAAACAGTCTGCTGGACAAAGAAAAGTCACTATGAAGTTTAGAAAAAGGGTGAGAGATCTTTCATTGCCCACACCATCTGCTTCAGCTCGCCGAGCTGCACAACAGTCTGTACTTAACACGACAGTAAAGCCTCTGTGACAGAAACCCAGACGAAGAAATGGATGGAAATGTGAACGAGGAGTGCTGAGATGACGAGCCGATTCAAGCTGAGACATGTTGATAGGAGCGCGGTGCGGTGTGCATTTCTCTCAGAGGCAGAGTATCTACAGCAGACAGAGAGGGCTTACGCCACCGACACCAACTTCTCTCAAACATGCGCAGAAAGGCTTAAAATCCTGCTTTCTGCCTCAGCACTTTAAACAAGGTGCTCGGCTGAAATACGAGGGCAAAATCAAACATACAAGAAAACATCTTGTGCTATAAACAGGAGCTAAATTTACATCAGCTGCTGAAGGTAAACTACATCATCTACTTTATAAAGATGCCATTTAAAGATGCTTTGTGCCTTTTTCTGGCACATTTGACAGCTTCACTTGAGGTTTTTTATGCCTCATGTTGCCGATTTTGGAATCTCTTCAGCAAAACAGAAAATTTACAGACCTTAGATGCACCTTCTGTCTCTACAAAAAGTTCAACTACGCCAGTAATCTGAGCACAAATTCATATATGACAGGGCTTGTAGAGCTCATACTTATTGATTCTAAATACATTTACCTGAAATTTGTATTATAAAAATATTGGCAAATAAACTACATCACGGAACCTTTTAAGTTTATAAACAATAATTGATAATACACATGTATTTCTGATTATAAAAGGCAATTATTAAGCAACGATATGTGGATTTTTCTCATTACAAAAACACCGTTATTGAATATTAATGGTTAGTCTTAATCACAAGGGCAGATACACAAACTCTGCTTTAATAAAACTGCTTTTAATTAACAAAAGGTGTAATTTAATATGGAAAAACAGACTGCAACGCCTCAGTTTCGTGTTACGGCCGGCTGTGGGTGAATCCACAGCAAGAAAAAACTCCCACATCTAGTTCCCCACAGTGCGTCTATTTCACTTCATGCTCAGCAGATAGAGATGTTAAAAATGCATCGGGGAAAACCAAATTGCTTCAGCATGGGAAAAGCTAGACCCAACTCAAAAGCTGTCCTGTCATCTGAGCTTCAACCGAGGACAAGGAAAGAAACTAAATTACAGGGAGTCCTTGGGGAGTACAGCTGGAATGGACACACCCTCAGTAGCTGATATGGTGAGTTCCTGTTAGAAAGAAATGCACCATCGCTGTTTGTAAGCCTGATTTACTGGTTCACCACAAATACTGTTGCCCTAAAATGTAAAAGGAAAAGCCAGTCAGACTTTGTGAACATGCACCATAATAATCACCCACTAGTCCATCAGCTGCTAAGAAGAACTTTAAAAAAAATGCAAGTAAGCCTGCAGAGATCAGAGCAAGCAAAATAAACATAAGGGGGAAATGCAATATCTCCAACCTTTATTTACAACAAACATTGACTTTACATTCCTTTCTCTGTCTCACATTCTCACATCTAAGTTGTAAACCAAACACAAATATTCCCAATTTATGATTGAAAAAGCCCTTACAGATTTCCATGTATACATTCTGCATTTAGAGACATTATAATACATATAAATCACATGAAAAAGCCATCATTACAGTTTACCAGCACTTTAATAGAATCCCAATGGAGACTTAAGCGGTTTTGTGGTATTTAATGGTGAGTTTAATGACTTCTTGAAATGTAAAAGGCTGCTGTTACTCGAGTAATTATTAAGACTTGTAGTTTTACTTACAATTAATTTACCACTAAAACACACAAAAACTACAGCAACTTTCTTGTTGCTGGTTGATAATTCAATTATTCTCAACGGCAACATGTTCAATGTCCAGCTATCAAACTCAGGCCTCTCCATCAGTAGTGAGAGTGGAAGCAGTTATGAGCCGATCCAGTCGTGTAATAAAAAGTAGACACACCCTCTGTGTAAACGGGCTAAATGTGATCGATGGTGGGAACAAGTGGACGCTATCGAAATGTCCCACAACCGTGAAAGCCCCGTCATCAAATTGTTATCCCGGCTCAGAGCTTTTCATGTCCCGAGTCGAGTTTCTTTATCCACATTTCCTGTCCCAACAACCATTAAACCCGGAGCTTTTCGCGATGAAAGGCGGACAAACAGAGGTAACGTGGTGGCTAACTCACTTACCTGGACATAATTGTTCTCGCAGTAGTCGGCTACTCTGGTCAGGTTTTCATAACTCTCTACAAGCGCTCTTTTACCGGCCGGAATCTCTTCCTCTAACAACATTTGTAGCTCTGCCATCTTACATCTCTCCGCAGAGCTTCCCTTCCCTCTGCCTTCCCTTTGATTGAAACAGCCACCGGACCAGCTCTGCCTCAGTGGAAAAAAAAAGTCCTTTGCCTGCTATTGTGGGAATCCTGCCCTCGATTTTGTCGTAACTTCAACACAAAGATCGTCTGTCACAATGAAGAGTCACTTAAATGTGAAAAATGCGTCCAACTTATTGCGCTCTTAGTCATGTTTTTAAATATTTAGTTATAAAAATGTATTTTAATCTATTTGAATTGTAATAAAAGTAATATAAACTAATGTTTGTATCTTAATTGATATTATTGTGTAACAATTTTCCTTTTAAATCAACCTTAAAGTTTTTTTCTGAATAGAAAATAACAAGCACACATCACAGAAAATGCACAAAAAATACAATCAAAGGTCCGACCTAACTATAATGTCGTACTCATATTTAAAATAATTTAAAACCTACAAAAACATTCAAGTGCTTACTTATTGTTTCTTTTTAAAAAGTACTAATTCAATTGGCGAATAAAATAATCCACGAAATAAATGTAAGTACTCGAAAGAAAAGAAAGAGTGGGAGCTCTTACTTTAGCAGCTTTTCTACCTATCAAACTTTCAACTAAAAAAACGCTGGCCCGTGACTAAATCATTGTGGGTAGTGTAGTTGAAGACGCAACGAGTGTTGCTTGTTTTTTGGATAACATTTAAGTAACAGAACTTCTTATAACTTTTACATCTCAGAGTTTTTTTCATCCATATAGTAAACATTCTGAGTACATTTGAGCTCTTTTGCTAGGCTTGGAACTAGCCTGTATGTACAAAGAATAACTTGAACTGACGAGGAGGATTGTGGAGTTTGTAGGAATTCAATAGAGAACTACATTTCCCAGAGCGCACTTCGGCCTAGCTTTATAGGTTGTTCATGGCGTCTGGCCGAAAGGACAAGTCGCCTTCTGACGAACAGATAGACCGAACAATTTAACGGTACGTATAGTCGGTTTATTGCTGTTTTCCGTCAAAAGTTTTGAAAAAATATAACATTTTGCATAAATAATGGCGTAATAAGAGCCGTGTCATACGCGACACCCTGTGTCCTAGATACGCCTCCTCTTCCAATTGGTAAACACAACAGATGCTATAACACTGTATCTAAGATATGCGTTTATTGTTTCACAGTGATCTTTGTGTGTATCTTGTTTGCAGGTCTTGTGTTAGTTGTCACTGTTTGACACCATGGAGGT
The DNA here is from genome assembly GCA_037177495.1 of Rhadinocentrus ornatus. Taxonomy (NCBI): domain Eukaryota; kingdom Metazoa; phylum Chordata; class Actinopteri; order Atheriniformes; family Melanotaeniidae; genus Rhadinocentrus; species Rhadinocentrus ornatus. The sequence goes on along the minus strand of JBAMHW010000020.1, from coordinate 2,448,768 downwards.
GGAGAGTGTCAGCGTGGAGGAGAAGAGTCGTTTAACCCTGCTGAGGTTTGAAGCCGCCGTGAAAGTGATCAAGAGTTTACCCCCGGATGGTGAGTAGACACACAGACTAGTCTGCATCCGTCTCTCGGGCCAGTTTTGCCAATTTAAAACACAGAAGACAGGCCTGGTCAGGTGCAGCACAGCAGCTTGTGCGATTTAAGTAATCCACTTTACTATTAGCCAAGAGAGCGGACTTGTCTCCCTGTTAGGATAGTAGAAAAAACACAAAGCCTGCTTTGCACCTAGACCTTCATAAATTTGTCAGTGATCAACCTGTAGCCTGTATTTCTTTTTGTATGATCAAACTTTATTTCCCCAGGTCCCTTTCAGCCCTCCAATGACATGATGCTTAAGTTCTACAGTTACTATAAACAAGCCACTATAGGAGCATGCAATATACCCCGTCCTGGCTTCTGGGATGCAGTTGGCAAAGCTAAATGGTCAGTATATTTCCTTCACACTTAAATAAAAAAATATAAATGCTTTGTTTAATTTTCAGATCTGAAAATGTTGTGTTTGTTGCATTGAATGTTTGTGCTGGGCTCCACTGATAAAAACTTAAACAGTGTTGTAACTTTATACACATTGCAGACAAAGTTGCATTTTAAAAACCTTGACCTCTAAGTGCAAAACAAGATACAAGAGAAGAAGTCTCAAGTTGTGCTTCAGGTGACCTTTGGACTCATTGAAATGTGACTCAGACTGACGACTTCTTACCAAGCAAAGGGGTGGTTGTAGTTTCCGGTGACAGCCTTGGACCCACAGCTTGCAGGGAGCACACTGACTTCAAATAAATAGGCTCCGTTGACAAAACTGGAATACAAAGAAACAAACAGTTTCCGCATGCAAATTTTCTTTTTACTTCACATAAAGATAAAACGGTGCATTTTCATGCTTGCTTTCATGATGATAGGGATGCGTGGAATTCACTTGGAGATATGGCAAAAGAAGAAGCGATGGCAGCTTATGTTAATGAAATGAAACTGGTATGTTTACAACCTAAACTTGGCTTTTTATTTTCTTCATAAAAAGTAACACTTGCATGATATTTCAACACTTTAATCTTAACTAGAACCCAGTCTGTATATTTTATGAGTCTGAAATTAATGTTTTGATTATCACGTGCAGATCTTGGAAGGCATGCCCATGACCGACGAGGTGGAGGAGCTCCTGCGAGTCCTCGGCCCGTTCTATGAGCTGGTTGACGAGAAGAGAAAGATCACGCAGATATCAGACCTAAGCACAGGTAGGTTTTGCCCACCTCTTAGACCTTTTGCTTTACATTGTCAGAAACAGCACACGGAGCTTAACTCTTAAATTTTGCCCCTTGTTATATGCTCAGCCCGTTTGACTCAGTTTGCTAGGCAGCTGGAAGGCAAGTATAAGACTGTAAACATGCAGTGTTGATGCTGTAGGCTGGAGTCTGTCTGGTGTTGTAGCTCAGAGGCTTGTGATGTGTGTATTCTAATAGTGTTGACAGATGTAGCTTAGCATAAAAGAGGTTTCCTTTTGCCATCAGAAGTGGATACTTTCCTTCAAACTTTTATCTGTGCTGAATGAATAAAAATTGTGTCCTTATCGCTGAGATGTTTGTTTGGCTCCAAGCATCACCATTAAATTAGTAGCAATCAGCCTCAAGTACACATAGAAAATGCTTGTTTCTTTTTATCCATATTGCAAAGATTTTTAAGAATTTACGATCTTGTCCTTTTTTTTTATTTTTTTCTTCTTCTTCTTCTTCACAGGGTTCGGCACTATGCTGAATTCAGTCTCCTCCAATAGTGTCACAAAAAGCATCATTAGAAACATGGAGATGAACGGCACTCTGGAGACTCGGCCTGCCAAGCTAAAAAAGACGGAAGAATTGCAGCAGGAGGATGAAGATTTAGATGATGAGGAAGAGGAGGAGGAAGAAGATGATGATGATGAGGATGAAGAAGAAGAAGAAATAATGGAAGTCAGAAAAGGTAACATAGTTTTGCTTTCTAAAACAGGTGTGGAAACTCTAAATGTTCTGAGGAGAACATGGAGATTTTCTCATTATTTCGGGCTGTTTTTTTTTCCCTCAGACAAGAAATCTGCAGCTTCACAACCAAAGAAGAGAACCAGGAGACACAAAGCACCCCTCTCGAATGGTAAACTGACTAACGGGGTAGCCCATCTGACAAATGGGAGTCATTCTCGAGCCGCCCTGAACAGCGACGACTCGCAGGAGGGCTCGGTCAGCGAACCTCTTCTCAATGGAAACCACGCAGGTCGTAAAAACAAAAATATCCCATTCCAGCTCTGTTGTATTTAGCCTCGCAGCATGTCTGCCTAACACTGAGGACTTACCACCCCCCACCCCACTACACAACACTGTTTTAGTGCACCATGTGATCAGATAATCTGCTAAGCTTCATTCCCAGAGCTGCAGAAACACAACCCACTCTGAATCTTTAACACTTTACGCATCAGCAGCTCCTGGGACAGTTTCAGTTGAGTAAATTAGTTGCTCTCTTGATGCAAAGACTCAAATTAAGTGAAGTTCATTTATGTTGCAGATGCAAGAACCAATCACCCGGCCAGTGACTCAGACAGTGAGGTCTACTGTGATTCTGTGGACCAGTTTGGCAAAGAAGAGGCAAGCGAGAGCTTCAAGAACACACAAATGGATTGTGTTGTGTTAATTATCCCACTGAAAATGAATGTTACTGTGCATTTTTTCCAGAACTCTGAACACAACCGCTTACTGGATGACCTGGATGTGGAGGAGAGTCATGTCCTGTTGCCGGTAGAGGAGCTGCAGGAGGAGATTCAGGCTGTTAGGTGTGGGGGGGAGGATGGAGAAACAGGTGGAACAATGCCGCAAAGGCCAAGACTGAATGTGGACCTGTCGGGCAGCTCCTCGGTCCGACGAGGGCGGGGTATGCTTAGACTCGGCAGTTAGACCTTGAACCTTAATTTGATTGACTTTCGAGATGTAATTTTTTTAGCTTTTGTTTTATTTATCAGAGAATTATTCAGTTTTGAATGAAAAGTGTCCGTAGTCAATTATATAAAAAACTGTAAAGTTGTAATGTGTCAAACACACATGAATGTGTCAATAAATCAGATCATGATCTTTTTATAGGTTCCCGGTCACCAGGCCACAGATCTGGATCTCTGATGCCCACGCACAGCGGTGGACATGGCGACGGGGGCCACTGGGGAGGCGCGATAACGCCCAGCGGGAGCCTGAATGAGCAGATTGTTGTGGCGCTGGCCAGACTGCAGGAGGACATGCAGAGTGTTCTGGAGAGGCTGCACACCCTGGAGGCTCTAACCGCCAGCCAGGTCAGACCAGCCTGTCCTGTCGTTCACTAACCTCAGAAACAAGAGGCAGAGGAGGGGAACAACTGCCCTAATGGCATTTTAAACTACTTGTTGCCGTTTTGCAGCTGAACACACACACTTTAACATATACTCAAAAGAAAATTAGAAGGAAATTGCTCTTGACTTTTGGCAATGAGCCATGTTGGCTTTTTTGGAGCTAGACGTGACCTTTTTTGGACAAAAGGGTAGAGACAGAGTGATATTTAAAATCCTATTGGACAAAATGCATCTCTTTGAGAATATTTCTTTTAATTATTAGATTATTTTCAGACAGACCACTAGCACCGTAACCAGAAGGTACTGAGAGGGGAACATTTTATTAATGTTGTTTATTAGCATTACAAGAGCAAATTTGACTATTTTTGAATGCAAGTCAGAGGTGTTGGTATTACTTTAAAGAGTTCATCCTCACTGGCTTTACATTTCAGATCTAGTGGCTGCATTCATATTTTATTTACAGTCATGGCTAAGCTCTTAAAAGTGGATTAGTTTTTAAAGTATTGACATAAATTTATAGAAAAACTGTTCCGGAGACGCTATCAAAACAAAGCAGCTATGGCACATGGTTAACAGTCACATTACTATTATTGACACAGCTGATTGTATTTATGGTAATTTTCCACATCTGCCAGTAAACCTGATTAGATGATAAACATTTTTAAAATGACCATTTATATTTTCAGTGTGTGGCTCAGACTTTTTAAAGCGGTGAGATAAGGGGATTGTACTTTGACTTGGTAAACACTTTCCTGTTGCCTTTCAGGCGAGATCAGTGGCTCTTTCACCTACTTTTGTTTCACCTCCATTAAACAAGAGGAGTCAGGTAAAAAACAACTACATCTACATTGCATCATTACTGGGAACTAAAAAGTAAATAAAACATTTTTTAATAACTTTTTAATTTTACATTCTTTCCTCAAGAAACCGTCCTGGTGGCCTTTTGACATTTCACCAGCCAGTTTGGCCTTTGCTGTTATCTGGCCTTTTGTGGTCCAGTGGCTTATCCGTCTATACATGCAGAGGAGGAGAAGGTATGATTTTATAGAATAAACTTTGATTCGCACTTTCCTCATGCCATAATTAATATAATATGCCTTTTTCCTAACAGACGCATCAACTGATCCCGCTCTCAGACACCCACAGGCACAGACGCTAACAAGTTGCTTTAAAGTCTTTATTTAGGCTGCAAATGGCTCCCATGTCCTCCCTCCTCCTGCTTAGACCCACAGCCCATTAATTTGCTTTTGCACTATGAAGAAGGCATCTAGAGTAAAGAGCGGGAGGAACCTTAACCTCCAGTGAAATGCACTGCAGATGTGGAATCACGAATGTACGGCCTGTGATTTAACAACCCTTTCAAGCTGATACAGCTGTACTGGAATCTGTCTGTAAGAAATGGTTTGCATTAGGAGGTTAAATCTAGTGATGGAAGAGGGTTAGTCTGGCCGTAGATCAACCACAGAAGCTTCTCGGTTATTTCTGTAACTTTGGCTTTGTTGCACAAAATTTATACGATTTCATTAGCTGCCCAGAAGATGCTGCTTTAATAAAATGTTGTAATGACTGTAGCATAGAGGTGAGGATTGAATGTAATGTACTGATTTGGGATTCTTTTTAATTCTGAGACTAAGTTAATATTTATTGCATTTAGAAAGTTGCAATGATGTCATTGCTGGCCACATTTCAGCTCTGTAAGTGTAAGTTTTTGTTTAATGTTATCTGTTCTGCTTCATATCAGTCTGTGCTTCACGTCTGGGTGGTCTAAGTTTTCACTTCTTCATTTTCCTAATAGAAAAAAGTGCCTCCAACGTCATTTATACTGTAGATGCATTCACATCTTAGTGTAGCTATTGCAGGTCTGGACCAAATTACCATTAATCATGCTACCCAGAGAGCCATGAGGCAGATATCTGATGATTATTATCACTTGTTTGTGTTGTTTACGCTTTTGTTTTTCTATGTTGTAGCATTCTAATGTGTGACTTAGCAACATGTTTGATTTTTGTCTAAAGATTTTGACTGATGGAAATCATTTGCAAAGCAGTGAGGTCTTTAAAGATTGTGTACAATAGCTGTACAGTTAAAATCAAATGCAATATTTTAATTGCATCCCTGTGTATTAATGTAGATAATTATATTTACAAAGGTTGGCTTCTGCGTTAACGCTAATCTTTCCAGAGTCGTTATGTTTTAATATAAAAAGTAAAGATTTACATTTTTAAACAAGTGTACTAAAGCTTTCTCACCCTCTCTGCCTGTGCATTGAGTGGGGTTTGCATGTGATAATCGCAGACTAAAATAAAGTTTTAACGAAGCATTAACGTTTGTTTGCATTATTTCAAATATTCTGGTATTTGGGAAATTGATTAAATATGAAATGGATCAGCACAGGGAGAAAGCCTGGCTTTTTACAGAAGAACACCCCTATACACTCACCCACCATTCAGCTAAAGACTGGTTAGACCCCCCTTTTTTCCTTCAGAGCTACCTTAAGTCTTGGTGTCATAGATTCAAGTTTTTGCTCCATATTGACATGACCACATCACACAGTTGCTGCATCCATGATGAGAATCTCCCGTTCCTCCACATCCCAAAGCTGCTCTAGTGGACTGAGATCTGGTGACTGGAGTCCAGTGAACTCACTGTCATGTTCTAGAAAATAGGTGGAGATGATCTGAGCTTTGTGAGATGGTGCATTGTCCTGCTGGAAGTAGCATCAGAAGATGCTACTTTGTGGTCGTAAAGGGATGGACATGGTCAGCAACAATACTCAGGTAGGCTGTGCTGGTTAAATAACAGTTGGTACTAAGTGGCTCAAAGTGTGACAAGAAAATCTCCCCAATACCAGGACACCTCCAGCAGCCTGAACTGTTGATACCAGGCAGGAAGGATCCATGCTTTCGTGGTGTTTCCCTACAATCTGAATGTTGCAGATGAAATAGAAACTCATCAGGCCAGGCAACGTCTTTCTATCTTCTATTGTCTAGTTTGATGTTATTCTGCAGACCTTGCTTGGAACCAGTGCTTATTGGACTTTTTGTTTCCTTTTTATCATCAACCAGTCTGCCCATTCTCCTCTGACATCAACAAGACATTCTGGTCCAGACAACGGCTGCTCACTGGATATTTTCTCTTCTTCAGACCATTCTCTGTAAACCCTGGAGGCGGTTGTGTGTGAAAATCCCAGTAAATCAGCAGTTTCTGAAATACTCAAAGCAACAGCCATGCCATGTTCAAAGTCCCCCAAAGTCTTCTTCTTCCTCATTCTGATGCTCAGTTTGAACTTCAGCAAGTCATCTCAGCCACGTCTACATGACTACATGTGTTGAGTTGCTGCCACGTGTTCGGTTGATTACAGGTTTGTTATAAGAAGCTACTGAACAGGTATGAAGTGGTAGGCGAGTGTATGTTTGAGTGTTTGTAAAGACTTCACAACTGATCATTATTTGCCCTGTACAGTAAAAGCTGAACGATAGAGGCGATTAAAGCTTCAGATTTTCCTATTTTTATATAAAAACATACTTTTAAAATAATGTGGACATTTATGTATTAAGGAAATTGATCCATGGCAAGTTGGAAATTTATGTGAACCCTTAGTTTTTCAGTGTTGTGTTGCGGTCTTCCTGCATAGCAGCTCATGGACATAGCGCTTCCCCTGGAGTAAAATCCACTGGTATTTAGTAATGTTGACTCAGATGCAGCCGAACAGGCCTAAACAATGATCCTACCATCACCATGTTTCCTAGATGTTTTCTTTTCCCCCAAACATAAAATTCCTATTAAAACAAAACGTTTTATTTTGGTCTCATCTGTATAATTATATATTTTTCCAAGGATGTAGTTCATGTCTTCCTGCATCCTACTTGCATGGTGTTGCAGCGCAGTGCAGTTCTGATGATATTATTATTTACATTTTTTATTTGTTTAGGAGTTCATCTTTCTGTGAGCTTGCAGACTCTTGCACACCTTGCTCCTGGGAGTGATCTTTGTTGATCAACTACTCCTGAGGGTGACAGTCTCCTAAGGTTTGTACACAATCTGGCTGTGGATTGGTGGAGTCTGATGAGCATCAACAACCCTTTTAGAGCCCCAGAAATGTACTTTCTAAATCATATGCCTTGCCTTTTAAGCATGCAGTTTAAACTTTGACATTTTGATGTTTGTGTGAAAAAATAAAGACTTTTATGTTCCCAACACATTTTATTTATATTTAAAATACTCTTAGAGTGAAGGATATAAACTATTACAAACAGCAAGTTTGTAACACTTTGTAGTGTAAAACTGAAGAGAAACTACATCCGAATTAGAAACAAAGACATAAAAGCAGTCCTTTACCACTGAACATCATCAAAAAGATTAACAAATAAACATATTATTCATCGATATATTACTGTACTTTTCTTTATTTATATTGCAGGCTAAAGCATAAATCAGGGGGCCCGCCCACCCAAGTCAACTAACAGGATGGGAACATTATAATGAAGCTGGACAGTGCAGCAAATCACCATTAAAATGTCCAGACACCAAAAGCTTCAGTAGATAAGTAAAAAACAAACATATCCAGACAATGAGCACAAGATTAAACATTTAACTATAATAAAGCCGAGATTTAGAACAGTATATAATTATTGGTATCTGGCTCTCCTAACCGGTGATTGCACGTGTGAAATGTTTTTGAAAAAAACATCAGTGAAGAGAAGAACAACACAGACTACAGACTGAAGCCAGACACGGCTATGTGCTGAGCGTTGTTTCTCGGCTCAAAGTACGAGGTGTCGGTTTCATCCTCCGGATGAGGAATGAAAGGCATCGGCTGGTTCTGCAGGTTGTCCCAGTCCAGGCCGTCAAATAGGGGCTGGCACTTCAGCTCTGGTGGAGGTTCAAAATACACGACAAAACAGAACAAACATCACAAGTCAAAACCTTTTTTAAAAAATTTTGTTTTAGTTCAAAATGTGTCCTTGTTTATTTGTTTTTTCTCGCATGTTTGCCTCTAAAAACATGAAGTAAAATCTTAGATAAAAATGTTCCTATATGAATCATTTTGCCAGTCTGTAGTTTTGCAGGTATTTGTTAATTATTTTATAGTTATTTCTTTAAAAATTCTTAAGAATGCTGACCACCCCCTAGTGCACTCGGGGCAATGCTTTTATTTTGGAAGAAGCAGTGGGCGTGGCCTGATCAGGCTATTACAGCGGACCAATCAGAGCAACCTCGGTTTTTTGGAGTTCTGCTTTACTTTTAGGAGAAATTAACATTTTTAAACGTTAACTTTCTGATTCATCAGAGCTTTCAGATCATCATAGATTAATACATTTAGAATTTAAAAGTTCTAGTGAAGTTCTCAAGAATAAAATGTCGGGTCATTTGCCAGACCAGTACTTCACAAACAACGGTATAAACTTTGTTTTGCACATTAGTTTATATATATATATATTTTTTTTTATCATTTCTCTTCAACTTTTTCTATTCAAAATGTGAATAAAAACCACCATGACAACCTGACTATTAACAAAAAACAAAACATAAAAACAACAACATGACAGCACAGTGTCCCTCAGACCTTTATTAGGTTGAAATGTAATGGTCTGAGGACTAAAATGACCTGTTTGAATTTACTAAAAACTTGCAGTTGAGACGTGATCCTCACCTTTCAGACCGGCACGCTTCGTCATATCCATGGTCAGCAGGATTTCTATGGCATTCCTTGAGTTTACAGACAGCTCCTCCTCTCCCTCAGGCCAGGGGATGTCTGAAAAAAGTCAAAGGACAAAAACACCGTTGATGTTTGAAACCATGAAGTACAAGCTATACATCACGATGGACCAAACCCACCTCTGTTGAGAATATTCTGGAAGACCAGCTGAGGTGTCTCATCATTGAAAGGGGGTACACCGGTAAAGAACTCGAACAGACACACACCAAGTGCCCACCAGTCCACCATGCAGTCTGATTGCAAGCACAAGGATAAAGTCACATTTTGAACGCTTGCAGGTTACAAACATCTCATCTTTCCTGTTGCTCCTGTTAGTGTGAATGAAGTGCACTGCGGTGGAAGCAGGTTCTACATTAGCCTGAGCACAAAGGGATTTGGTTTAGCGCTCCTACACATGGAACTTGTTAACCAAAGGGAAACAAATAAAGCAGTGATTTACTTTAATGGAGCACATTTTAATAATCAAACTTCCATTTTGATTAGAAAAACTCGCCTGTGACTTCCTACTAAACCATGAAATCAGTATTTATCACATAAATGTTAATAATGAAATCTCCATTAGAAATTTGCTTTAGAGAAGACAAAACTACAATTATTACCTGTTTATTAAAAAATACAGAAACTTGGGTTCATTCATGCCAGCTCATGAATTTATTTTGGAGCAAACTGCAATGATGCAACCTACAGTCCGCCTCATATTAAAACCGATACAAGTCACTAGGGACACTCACCCCTAACTAGTTCTTAAACAACAGAAAGCCCTGTTTGTCCAGTTAAAAGCACCTCAGCCGCTTCGTTACCCTGCAGTTAACAACGGGCCTCATTCACCAACAGCTCTTACCAACACAGTCAGTCAGTCATTATCTGTACCGCTTGTTCCTATTAGGGGTCGCGGGGTGAGCTGGAGCCTATCCCAGCAGTG